>JAQGBW010006361.1:0-10706 GCA_034698625.1 Julus scanicus
GTTCGTGGGATAGGAGGAGGAATTGCCATTATGAGTATGGCTTTTTTTATGACCATTGAAACAAAGTTTAGTCTGTCATTAGCGAACAGTCTAATTCACCTGTCAGGAGTTTTCTGGATATTTGCTATTGTTTTATTAGGAGGGATTCTTTTTGTCTATTTCTGGGTACCAGAGACAAAAGGAAAAAGTTTGGAAGAAATTGAAGAGTATTTTGAGAAGTAATTACTTTAATTACAAATAATGTCCTTATTTGTTAAAATTATTTCTGAAAAATGTATAGTTCGCTGAAAGATAACTTTTAAACAAAGTGTCTGTTTATATTATTTTACGACCTTTTCTATATGTATCAACATTTTTCTGTAAAATCATATTGTGTAAAATATCGTTTTCAATGAACTATATACATTGTATATTCAAGTATAATACTAATATTGTTCTAGTACTCGCGTAGATGTAATTATTTATGCTTGCATTATTTGCTTGGATAATCTTATGTACTCCATGTAACGCAAATAAAAGCATGAAATAAATGTTGAAAACAAATTAAAAGATTTCATAATTTAAAAAAAATGTATGAATGATTTTGCTAAAAAAGACGAATATTATCACTGATAACAAGGTGAGAATCCTATTAGGCGAATTTCATTGAATATGTTGCTAAATTATCAATCAATCCAAAATGGAAATCCAAAAAAAATACTACACCAATTGCCAGGTGGGCTGAGTCCAAGGCCATATACTATGTCATCATATTTCGGGGGAAGGAGGGGGAATATGGTCCACTAAGGTCCTCGTTTTTACCTAAGTAAATTTTCATTTTTACCATAGAAAAATTGCGTTTTAACCATAGAAAATTTGCCTTTTACCTTAGAAAAACGCGTTTCTAACTAAGAAAAATTACTTGAGAAAATGTTCCTTGTTACCATAGATAAATGGCATTTTTAGCAGTATATATGACACCTTACTACAAGTTTTCAACCCTAGATGATTCCATATATTGCACACTGTGCATGTACATGATCATAGCTTTCAGAAACATTAACACTGCAGTTATAATTCTTGTATGGCTTTACATCCACCATAACACGTACACGGAATAAACAAACTCAAATCATTTACAGGCTATGCTTTTATTAATCAAATTGTTTGTATATTTCACCCGAAATTTACAATTTCACGATGCAATTGTCACCCCAAGAAAACAGGCCTACTTGCGACTGCTGCTCACTAATGTCCAAACGTTGCTGAAGTCGCTGTAGTTCAAGGGCCCAACCGGTTCTGCATTATGGACAGTCCACCGTATCACCGGTCTTCGGATGGGCATCCTCCCCGGCCTCAATATCGGATGTGTGGGTGGGGCCGGAGCCGGTGCCGGATCCAACTCTGTGATTTTTCCATCAATCCTTTTGAAGACATTGCCCTTGATGTCGCTACAATGCCAGAAGCGCTCGTGGACGGAAGTTCCCACCTCACAGGCCCTAAAGTCCCTGGGGCCGAAGACGCACGCCGCCCCAGGGTTACACTTGACTCCCACGGTAGTGGTCTGCTGGTCAGCGAGGGAACAATAGTCCCATCCTTGGGGGTGAGTGGAATAGCACCAGGTGAACTCGCTGCCCCTGCACTTGTCCGTACAGAAGGAGTTGTAGGCGCCTGTCAACAGGGGACCATCTTGGTTGTCCTTCATCCCACACTGCAACCGTTCCCCATCAATTGTCGTGCATGTAGCATAATGGTCAATGCGGAATTTGCACGGGGAGGTGTCCTCACAGGGACGGCCATTGTAGGCATGGTTCTCCGAGGGGGAGCAGAAGCGCCAGCCTTCCTCCAAATTGTGGCACTGGAATATTCCTCTTCGCAAGATGCAAGGACTCTGGCACTGGAAGCCATCGGAAGTCATGGATCGAAAAATGCCAACAAACTTGGGAAGGGTAAAATTAGGGCCCTTCTGGTCGCCAATGAGGTCGATGTCTGCGACATGCAAAAGCCGTACCTCTGTTTGGGCCAACGCAGAACCGACCAACATAAGAAGAGCGAACATCAAGAATAAACCCATCTTTGATGAAATTTTGAAGAAATTGTGATGGCTTTCATCGATTCATGTCTCTTATATAGCCTCAGTGCAAGGTGAATATGTTCGTTCACTGAACTTCACCCTCAGTGTGTTATTCCATTCAAGGCCAATCCAGAAATAAACGAAGATTTGGGAAAAAAAAAGGACCCATGGTAGACCAGCAAAAACGTGTCTCCAAGAAATGATTCTCGCCATGGGCACACGTTGACCTAATTGTCTGAAATTTTTTTGGGATCTGAAAGTTTCTTGGGAGAAATTTCAGGTGACAAATTTTTGTCGTGGATCTGATTATACGTTATAATCACAGTCAACATCTCCTTATTCCCCTAGATACATGTCTAATGGTAATCTATAAATATACTAGACAAATGACTAGACATTGGTCCCATAATACATTTTGTGTGTGATGAATTCGAAATTATAGGTTCAAATTGAATACAATGTAATTTGCATTCAATATACGTATACTCCAGAGAATTAGAATTTGTTTCGAAACACGTTTCCAAGTTACGCAAACATAATTTTAATAAAATAAACAAAAGTAGTTTTTATATAAACAATAATATTTGTTATAAAATATATTAAAGTTCGTATTCTGTTCAAATATGGCGGGCTGTAGTTCACAGAATATGATGTGTGCTAGATGGCAGCACATAATCCCAGAATCAAGAATGGTATCGACCCTAAATTAAACGTTGCTTGACTACCGTCTTTTTACAGGAATATGAAATATTTTATTAAAATGATCCTGTACGAATTGTAGAGTAAAACTTTCAAATATTGAATATTAGCAATTACTCGTCAGTATCAGCCCTGCCACATCATCAATATATTAACAATGATTGTTAATTTGACAATTTTGTCAACTACATGCTCGCGAAAACAAGGGAATATATATATATATATATATATATTGAACCAAAGTCAATTCCAGAATTTGAAATTTTGTTAATGTTGTCATATATGTCATAAACACGAAGTTTTTTTTTATATGAAACCCAACGTCTCAAGTTAACTTATAAGATAAATTGTAATCTTAATCTTATTAAAACATAATCATATATTTTTTTGTACTACATATTGCATATGAACTATTTTCACCCATAAATAACTTAGTAAACATCTACTCATGCAATTAATGATGAAAGTTGTAATTATGGGAATTCAAGGTTTCCGATTGCCTACACGCATTATGTGATATATCATCCAATTAGTGCCATTGAAATTCATTATTGTTATGTTCATCCTGTCGATGGAGTTTCTGCGGTAATCCATCCATTTGGGAGAAATGATGGACAAAAACCGCTTTCATTCAAGATTGCATGATATCGACAACCGAAGTTCATTCCAAGAAATTCCTCGTTCTTCTTTCTCAGAATATATAATTCAGAATAAAACGCAGACAGAACTAAAGTGGTTTTCTAACTACAACATCAGCCCCTCGCAATTCTCTGCAAATTGGTCTTAGGAGGACAGTCTTCTATGTAGGCAATTGAGCCTCGAACGATAATTTCTAGATGAAGCTAGCAAAAGAAATTTAAGCTTTGTAGCTGATTGGAGGAGTAATTTCCTGCTGAAGCAATTTAATTACTGGTTCCCTCGGTCGACTGCAATGATAAATGAAGAATTGCAATGAGTGAAGAGAGCCTCACGTGTCATTGCATGTTTCCATGGAAAAAGAAATTGAAGGGACACGTGTCTATGCGGGGTATCTCATGGATTTTAGGCACGTAGGGTGGGGTCACTCATCTGCAAACGTACAAAAGGTTAGTAGCCAAGGGTACACGTCCAATTGTGCATTCTGCCGGTAATTAACTTACTACTGGCTGTGGATGGAAATGCAATGAAGCTGTTGGGTTGCTGGGGAATTTTTAGTTTCGAAAAGAGAGCCAAAATAAAGGCAAAACGGGCGACTTTGCTCCCTGTTTCCGGCTGCCATGTCGTTGCAAAAATCGATAATCAGGGTGGCTTCCTAGGCACGTGTTATGAGTGTGGGTAGGTGTCCTAGCAGGCAGCCAAAATACCATCAAGGCTCTCAAAACAGCCATTGGAGCGAAGGTAATGTGGTATTCAACAGCCGACGGTCGACGTCTGAAATGCTGGAAACATTGCCCAATGGGAGGTAAAAGGGCTTCCGAAGACATGGGGCCGCAGGAAACGCCTTCGCTCGGATAATTTTCAAGTGTAAATAAATCGGGATCATTACGCACAAAGCTCAAAAATAGAGCTAGTCTAATACGCAGTCGACCAGAATGAAAATTGAATGGCAAAGTGGGCAGTCGCTTCAGCCCCAGTACATGTAAAAATATGTTTCTGCGAACGCACAACACCTGTGCCTTTCAACAAACAGCAGAAAATCCGGTGTTTTTTTGAGAAATGCATCGATACATGCATATTTTTTTTATTGAACATTTATTCCCCACGAGGGAGAAAGCGCCGCCAGTGGATGCAGCGCGTGATGTGGCATGATGTTTATATTTGTGGGATAAGATGTTTGTGGGAGTTACAACAGCTGGGAGTTACAACAATCGGGGGTTACGACAAGTGTGGGTTACAATAAGTATATAAGCGATTAAAAGCAAGTAACGATGGTACAGATGACAACGATGATAGAGAAATGATTAAATGGAGGAGTGGCAAGTTTCTGAGGGTTACAGCAAGTTGGAGTTACAACAACAGGGAGTTACAACAATCGGGGGTTACGACAAGTATACATGCATTTTCAAAAAGAATTCCAAACTATGGTTACAACTTTGACATGATGGTGAAAACCATTTTTCGATTGTAGGTGTACATTAAGTGGGATTGAAACCCTATCCTTTTCAATGGGAACATTTGCAACGACACTCACAGCCAAACAAAAAAAGATTAAAAAAAATCTACCATTTCAAAGTCAAAAACGAAAAAGTGATGCAATTGCTGATTGATCAAGCTATTTTAAACAATTTTTATTTTTATTTAATCTCTTTTTGTTTGGCTGAAATTGTGTTTTAAAATTTCCCCCATAGAAAGTGATAGGGTTGTGATTCACCATAACTTAATCAATTTTTCCCATTGCAATTAGTGTAAATCCAAATAATGGATTCTTCGTACCAGACATTTTTTTTACATGTTGGCTTTATGTGTGAAAATTATACAGAAAAGAAATAAATATGACAGTAATATCAGAAGAAAACAGTTATATATATACATCCATGATTTCCAACATTATAGGAAATAAAGACACCCACGTGATGTCGTCATGCTGACGTTGCTGTGAATTAATCAACTTCATTTTCAGATTCTGTTTAAGAAATTCACTTTAACAAACATTGTTTCCATTAGGAAAATTGGTATTATTCTACTCTATTCTGTTCTAGTACTACAACAAAAGAATGACCTTCTATATGAAGTAAAAGAGCTTGATGACTTTCGAAAATCAATGAAAAATGGACATACGTAGTGTACGACAGAAGGTTTGATCTATAGAAACTAAAAGTATAAACTTATTCTGTTGAAACCGTTATACCAAAGAAATAATTCATTTTATTGATTTCTATTGAAAGAATGATAACTTGGTTTATTACATCACCCAATAAACCTTTTCTCGTTTCAAAATTGCTTCATTTTCTGGCAATGAAACCATCTCTTGGGAGATAATGCATTGCGATTAATTCACCCTTGTCGTAAAATTGAGACTGCAATATCAATTTTCTTGGTTGTAAATGCGGGTTCATCATTCTTTTTACTTAAAAGAAAAATGCATTTTAAGACATACCATCTCTGGAGAATTCAATTTTTTTTACAGTTTCAGAGAGGCAATTAAGGTTGAGAGACGAGATTAAATACAACCATTATCATCTACTCTAATTTCTTCCGCAAACATTCGATAAAGATGCTCAACAGTACTTTGAACAAAGATGACTAAATTGATGAGCCATACGTGAAATTGAAAAAACAAACATTAAACGCATCACAAGGGGCATCAAGTTGCTAATAAATCTGTTCTTTACGGATATATTCTAATATTGACTTGCAATAATGCGGAAACGTGCGGCAAATTGAAGCTTATGAAACTTCACAATATCCTAAGCATTCTATTATCAATCCTAATTTAGACTGTAATAAAGAGCTGCATGCAATGAAGCGCAATGTAATTTAGATATACAATGGAACCTCGGTTTAAGAAGAAATCGGTTTAGGAATACCACATGTTGTTTCGCTTTACGAGCGATGCTTCAGTTCACGAACACATTTCTCTGGACCGCCAATCAAAGGTCAGAGTTACTGCAATTGTTTTACTAGTTCCAGCAGAACATCTTTGTTACGGATAAGTTTTACTAAATACAGGTAACATAAAAAATGTTATAATTTTCAAGGATTTAAATTAAAATACATAATAGTTTCAAGGATATAGCCTACATTGCAAATATAACAAAAGTTCGTTTTTTTTATCCACGCCAATTGCAGATGCGATGGTTGACAATCCATTAATTAATGACGTCAATTTGAAACTTATAAATCATATAATTAACAACAGAATAGAGTATCATAATACAAATTTCCCTAATTGAAACAATGTTTGTTAAAGTAATTTTTTTAAACAGAATATGCAAATGAACTTGATTCACAGCAACGTCAGCATGACGACACCACGTGGGTGTCTTTATTTCCTATAAGGTTGGAAATCATGGATGTATATATTAAACTGCTTTCTTCTAATATTACTGTTATATTTATTTCCTTTCTGTATTATACACATAAAGCCATAACATGTGAAAAAAAATTCTAGTACAAAGAACGCATTATTTGGATTTACATTAATTGCAATGGAAAAAATTGATTCATATTACGAACTTTTCGGTTCACGAACAGGGTCAAGGAACGGATTAAGCTCGTAAACCGAGGTTTCACTGTATTTCAATCTTGTCATGAAATTCCAGCTCATTAAATTAATTTGAAATGCCTTCAAAATACATTCTTCCGTGCATGCAGCTTGAGACACAATCTGAGAATAAACCTCTCCAAGCAAAATCTTTCAATTGCAGATCCACGTACTGAAATTGAGTTTATTATTTTATTGATTTTGCTTAAAGCATTATTGTAGTTAGGATTATCTAAATTCAAGGCTTTATGATTACATTTGCTTAGACGAACTATAAACAAGAAAATTCACGTATAGAATTTCCATGCACTTATTTGCAATTCAATTGCTATGGCAAAAAAAAATATTAAGCTTAGCTTTTCAATATAGCAGTGTATATAAGGCTAACAAGACAGGTATAAAAACGAATAAAGATTCGTTGCAAGAGAATACAAAATATTCAAAACATAAATGATATAGTATAGGAAAACATTTACCTTCAGGTAAAACGTTCGAAACGCATTATATAATTCAGTATAAAATCAGTTGATTTGGAAGTAAACAAGAAAAAAAAACTGCTCATAGTAAATTAGTTTTGAACGATGTTGAAGTTTTGGGATGCTATGTCGTAAACACAGTATAGTGGGAACAAAAAAACACAATATCGATTCCAGAGTTTGAAAGTAATCATTTATCGTACAGAAGCCAAAAAACAATTTTTCAGCAAACATCTTAATACCAAAGTATTGATTTAATTCCAAACAAGGTATACGAGGTATTTAGTCTGCCAAAAAAAGAAAAGTTATATAATGTATACTTTCCAATTTAACAATTTCATATGCTTCAAATTCCAAGCTATTATTTCGGCATACGAGATATGATTCTTATTTTATATACAATTTTTGCATATCAGAAACAGTTTCTTCCTCGAGCCAGCAACAGAAAAGACAAACAGATAACCAGAAATTTGAAACTAAAATATTGTTTGGGTGTAATTATGTTCAATGAGAACTACGGTAAATTGACGATCTAATTAAAAATGACAACCGGATATTCCAACACGAATTAGGTTGAATTTTCTTATTAATCTCCGAATTTTATATTATTTTATACAAGTGAAATTATTCACAAAAAACTAGAATACATGTATCATCTAATAGGAACCGCACTCAATCAGACTTGGTAAAGTTTCATTTACGAGGGGCGGTCAAAAGGTGTTGCATATTCGTTTATTATTCGAAAACCAGATGTCGTACAAAAAAAACTGAAATAGCCATTTTAAAAACCAGGAAATGTGCATTTTCCAATGTAAGATCTGAGTTTGTTGACACATTTCTCCCAATGTTTGATGAATTATTTATACCCCTCTCGTAAAATGCGTTATGTTGGCTATTCAGATATTGCCACAAATCGTTGTTTTCGAACGACCACTTCTCTTTTTATGAGTTACAATTTCGCGTCTTTTCTTAAAGTTTAAACACCACCTCTGTACCATACTTTGTGAAACACATTTGTCACCATAAACTCCTACCATTTCACTATAAATTTTACTCGGTTTCATGCCTTTCAACACTGAAAAACTGTTAACACTTCATTGTTGATCTCGCATTAACGCTTTCAAGTGAAGCGTCATATTGTTTTTGATAGTTTGTTCCAAATTCTGCATGAATTGCGGCGCCATGTAGTGAGTTAAAACCAACATTTCCTGCTCTTTAAAATGGCTATTTCAGTTTTTTTGTACGACATCTGATTTTCGAATAATAAACGAATATGCAAGACTTTTTGACCATTCCTCGTACATTTACATTCTACCCACCATCAGCACTGCTTTCCAGCCTGTTATTAATCTTTTGAAATATTTATGCTAAAACGGACATCGGGACATAAATTTCATTACGGACAAACACGATATATAGCGTTTATTTTCAACTGCATGTATATTTATCGCATTCATCCAGACATGGTTAGGTATAATTTACTTTTTGAGTGGGCTGAATAAGTAATCAGATACATCTCCCCACGTGCTTAACTTTATATACACTCTTCCGCTTTGGTTCACATTGCCCTAATGCAGTTTGCATGTTCATAGCATCATTAATGCTTAATTGTCAGAGCAGAACACTTGCCTATAGAAAATATTGAAACTATGAAAAGGTACGTGGTCTATACCATGTATACAAATTTATATAGGCAGCATATGGCTATTCAATTATGGTCAATATTTGGACGAGAGAAGTTTAATACTCGTAGTATAAACAAAATGTGTTTTCTCAACATCGTGTTTATTTGACTTCCACAAACACGTTCTGTTGTTCGTGTTTCGAATGATTTCTGCAGGAAAACAAACAGAAAATGTCACGAGACATTGATGTATTTATTAAATATCGGTCTAGTACGATATAAAACACGGCAACAACTGTCAACGTCAACAAATAGATTCACACGTGGTGTATGTCATTCCATAAAATAAAAGAAAGCCTTGAAATGGCCATCTGCCACATCTAATTAATGAGCAAAAATACGATATTCTGTATCCTAAAATAAAGACATCATTGACAAGGCAGCCATTTAATTAACGATCGTGTTGTCCATGAAGATGTGCACAAACAACAAAAATATCAGTCAACCTGCTGAAAGAGATTTTGGATGTCTAACAGGTTTTTTAAAAATAAAAAGTAACAAAAGCAAAATGTTAACCTTTCAGGGGTTTCAGAAACTGCTGGAAAACATAACCAACTATCAAACAATACATTCCGAGGTTGTTAAAATGTATAATCCTAGCTTGATACATTGTTTATATATTATTGTTTATATGTATATCGTATTTACATATTTCCAATGCACATGTGCAATATCCCACCTACAGGATATTTAAGAATATATTTGAATAAAAAGTGTCACGCACGTATTAATTAAAAGTTACTGAAATTTGCACAAAAAATTGCTTGCTGTACTGGACAATTTTTTCGTATGCTTTTTTTGTATAATTTGCAGATAGTATCTGTAAAGATTATTGCAAGAATAATATGAAGCGGATCACAAACATAAATTTGGTCAAACTTATATGTCATAATTATCTGACGTCTGTGAAAAACATCGTATACAGAATGATGTTTTATTGATTGCTTTTTGGGTATTTACAATTGTGAAAAAAAAATAATATTCACACGTTATATTTCCAAGTTATTTTTTGCAGATCGACAAGCGGATATGAAAAACATGAAATATTCACGTTGAAACATTATTCTGACATTAGAATATCGAGATGATATATCGAGGTGATTTATGCTATGCATATTGATACGAGATCTAAATTTCCGTACATACTGTACTTCCCAAATTTGAGCACAGTAGTCTGTTCAAGATTTTCAAATCTTTCCAAATTCACTGTCTGTAAAAGATGCTTTGAACATATACCACATGAACACTAGCGAATTTAATAAAACAATCACTATACACAATAACAACATACTGTTGTGAGTTATCAGCAAACACACATGTTCATATTGAGATATTAAGATTTTATCCACACTTCATCATTGGTCATCCATTCTCCAGCACATAAAATAATTATAGAAGTAGATTATTTGAAAAATATATTTTCATGGAAATGTGGCGAATGTGGTTTCTCTGAGGATCTCATAGTAAGATAAAATCAGATATCTTCTAGAAATTATCTTCCCACATGAAAAAGAAATTCATTTTAAAAATTGACATAGATTGAGACACTGAAATGCATTTCAAAATGTATTTCCAAACGCATTTTTAAATACATTTTTAGAAATGCATTTT
>JAQGBW010006362.1:0-10706 GCA_034698625.1 Julus scanicus
AAGTCAAAAACGAAAAAAATGATACAATTGCTGATTTATCAAGCTATTTTAAACAATTTTTATTTTTATTTAATCTCGTTTTGTTTGGTTGAAGATGTGTTTCAAAATTTCACCCATTGAAAGTGATAGGGTTGTGATCCCCCTTAAGAATGATGTTCAATCACAATAATCTTGTAACACGAAAGTTGTACAGTGGAACCTCGCATAACGAGCATAATTCGTTCTGGAGTCTTACTCGTAATGCGAAACACTCGTTAAGCGAAACAATTTTTACCATATAAATTGATGTAAAATAGGATAATACTTTCCATGTCGAAATAAATACTCAAAAATTGAAATTTTCAAAAAAAAATACTCAAAAAAACGTTGTTTAAAATTTATTCAAATAAAAATAAAAATAAATTTTTACGGAGCGTCATTCATCTTCATCTTTTCTTTTCTTTCTTAGTAACATACCTAATTCCTTTTTACTAGAAAGCTGTCTAGAGACTTGTTTTTGCCGACGCTTCAAAATTTGTTAAAAATGCGGGATTTCCCTATCCACGTCACTCGTTATGCGAAACGTCGCTCGTCAAGCGAGTCATTTTTAAAAAATGTATATTGTTCGTCATGCGAATAACTCGTTTTGCGAGGTGCTCGTTAAGCTATAGGTTCCACTGTATTTGTTTTCTAGACAGTAAAGTACAATTTTCTTATTTGACTTAAATTAGTCAAATAAGAAAATAAATAAACTCTAGAATAAACTTAAATTTGTGGACTGATGGCACAATGGTGGATTTGTATATTTTTAATTGCAAATTATAACGTGACTACGAATGTTTTTTCTTGCTAAATTGCTGACACTTTCGTATGTTAATGCTAACTATAAAGTACTGACCTTCAATCCAAAATACACAAGTTTACATGTATTCCATGCCAATGAATGGGTTACTGGTACAGTGAATCTCGTGCAATGTTATTATTTTGCTTCCCTTTATGTGTGGACAGAGAGTTTCCAGATATAATTTGTGGTTGTTTTGTTCGTGTAGAATTCGTGAAAGACAATGAAATGAAAGTTTTGGAAGTTACTTCGGAAATTGATTCCCCCTCTATTTAGAATTTAAATCAAATAACATTCGGTTTTTTTTTTTTTTTTTTTTTTTTTTAAACGGAGTGCTCTGCTTGATGAATATATAGTGATCATGATGTAATGGAATGTAATGGAAATTTTCTATTATTAATTAGTTTTACTACCTCTAATTAATCCTAAAATTTTAATCCTTAATTTGTTTCATTCACTTTGATGCCATGAAGCTATACTTTCACAGAAGTGTTGTTAGTTTTAACTACCATTTGATGTACGATTAGGTCAATGATAAATGGTACGAGTTTTTTTTTAAATACATGTTTATTTTATTTTTAGAGCTGACATTTATTTGGTGAATAATCCATGCGCTTTACAGGATCAAATGCGTTGATCTTGATCTTGACGGGGATGATTAATCAAACGCATACTGAACCTAATAGACATTAGAGCAACAATGAAAAATTGCCAAAATGCAGAAGCTTACCTGCAAAAATGACCACGTGATTTTCCGAAATTTCGTTGGGCAGCTGGAGCCACGGCATTCGTACAGTGTCGCGCAAATTTGAGAATTTCCACCGCAGCCTTCATCGTTGATCATATGTAGACTACTGATAAAGCGTGAGAATGCAATTTTATGTTGCTGGCGTTTATGCCAACTTCCGTTTGACGAATCAAGATTTTATATTTTCAGGACAAAAAAAAACTGGACCTCACAACTACAAAAAATGAATGATGGTCAAGGGAATTTTTGCCATTCAATTTGAAAACAAAGTAGAGATGGCCTTGATGATATATCGCGGGTTATTTTTCTCGGACTTAATTGTAACTGAATTAGGGATTGCCAATTACTTTTTTTAAATAATGCTGCCTAATCAGATCGCCACTGTGGTGCGAACTGAGAGCGATTGAACTCGAATGTAATTACACAATCTTGTGATCCTTAAACCTTGAACCCTTTTAGCACTGCGATGATGTGCTGTATACTGTAGCTTTATCATTGTCGAAGTCATGTGCGATTAAACACAAAGAGTGACCATGGCAACTCTATATATATGTATATATCCCTTGCCTGACAAATGCTTGGAAATTTCCAGATTTGTGCAGCTTGAGTCCTCGAAATTGATGAATTACTCAACAAATGGTAAATGCTAGCAGAAATAAACTAGGGAGTATCAAGTGGGACCTGCTTATCAGCTTCAGAAACAATTTATTCCCAATTACACTGAAATCAATTAAATGCACAAGACAAAACAAAATGGGTACCTTGGACAAATGTATGGAAATGATCAAATACTGAGACATTTAAAATTTAAAAACTATCTGTAAGTGCTTGACCATAATAGTCAACGTACTTTAAAACCTGTTTTCCATAACAGTATTTTGTTTGTTAGCTAAATTTTCCAATCATTTCCTCTTGAATTTTGAATTTCTGAACTTTTCCACTCGCTGTCATTGGAAAACTGTCAACGAATCTGATGTATTTTGGTATCTTAAAATATGCAATCTGAAAAAATATTTTTGATACAATTTTTACGATTTGAAAATTGTTTCTTAATATCTAAACTTCAGAAATCTAAAAAATGCAAATCATAAAAACGTTTAGTTCTATCATGCAAAGCAAACTTACACTTTGTTTGCAGAAGTCCTTCACATCATTTTCTGTAATGGTTGCATTCGATTTTAGCTTGATCCAGGCACATACAACTTCACCCAACCGTTCGTCTGGAACCCCAATAACCTGAAGTAGAAAAAGAAATAAAATAAATAATGTACATAATAATTGTACATAAATTTAAATGAGCTCTCAACATTTGTAGTTGTCACCTGCATCAAGATGCTGTCAAGATTTACAAATTTAAACTTTTGTTATACACGTTTTGGAATTTAAGAGGGATCATAACCCTATCCTTTTCAATGGGTCAGGCTTGCAAAGATACTCACAGTTGAATGAGAGAGGTTTGGGTGGGGTGAGAATTGTTTGCGGTCACTTGATGGATCAGCAAGAGCCTCATATTGTTGTTTTTCACTTTGAAATGGTAGATTTTTAAAATTAATTTACCTATTGCCAGCATATACCTATGCTGCCAGCAGGTGGCAGCATAGGATAGGAAAGTTGTGAGTGCACAAATTCAAATAATAATTTATTTTAAAAAATCTACTATTTTAACATAAAAAATGACACGATCAGTACCTTCCTGATTTATAAAGCTATTTTAAACAATTTTTATTTTTATTTAATCTTTATTTGTTTGACTGTGAGTGTCCTTGTAAATTTTCCCATTGAAAGGGATAGTGTTGTAATCCCCCTTAATGAAACTCACGTAGGCATCGCTTATCTGTGCATGGGATGTCAAGTGATCTTCAATCTCTTTAGGATAAATATTTTCTCCACCTCGTATTATCATTTCTTTTATTCTACCAAATACGGTGAGATAACCATCTTCAGTAAATGCCCCGATGTCTCTGCAATATGTATTTAAAAAGACTTTGATCTTAGAATTGGCCAATAAACTTTGGGTAATATCTTTTGTCTGGCGTACCCTGTGTGATACCATCCATCCTTAATAACTTCTTTGGTTTTTTCTTCGTCGTCCCAATACCCTTTCATGATATTCGAGCCACGGACGCAGATTTCTCCACGTGTTCCCCAAGGCACAATTTTATCATTTAAATCAACTATTTTAGATTCTATGTTTGGTACTAGTCTTCCTGCGTTAGCCAGTTTTGTCCTTGTATCGTCTTTGGTGCTGTGGTGGCTACTAACTAAGGGACCCGCTTCAGTTGCTCCATAAACTACCTAAAGTTTACGATCAAACTAATCATTAGAAAAGGCCAATTTTGCTGCAATGTTTTTCAATCTTTTCAGCTGACGGCAATCTAAACCATGGCTTAAAATTGTGGTGGTACATTCTGAATACAATCTATCAAATTATTAAACCACCAAATGAAAAAAAAATTCGGTGCTTTATAAAACAACTTACCGCTAATCCAGGGCAGTTCATTTTTTCAATGATTTGTTTCATGAGTTCAGGTGGACATGATGAACCACCAATCATACCTTTAAGAAGAAGCAATTTTCTCTAATCATACCACAAAATGTACGCATCTTTCAAAATATGTGTGCACTGTCCTGCAACTTTTTCATTGACAATAGATTGTACTATAAATTAAGGAGGAACGTACGTGGCGTTACACCAAAATAATATTACCTGACTTGATACTGGAGAAATCAGTTTTGTTGAAATTTTGGTGATTTAGCATATCGATAAACATCGTCGGACTTCCATAAACACTCGTGCACCTTAACAAAAATATAACATGATATGTATTATTAAGATATAACTTATTTCAGCTTTTGTATCTATTATACTAACTTTTCCAGCTCGATGCTTTTCAAGGAGTGTTCCGGTGAAAATCCTGGTGAAGGAAGCACTGTACAAGAACCACTCACTATTGAAGTATTGCTGACCCCAACGCAACCAAAACAATGGAAAAGCGGCACTTGACCGCATATCTTAGAAGGCTGAAATTTGTCAACGTCAAACATAGTATAAGCTCATCGTCCAACTCTTAGTCGTTGCGACAAACTGTATGAAACCTTTATAAAACATCAACACCTCGAGATTGTAGTGTTTAAAAGTTTTGCCAAAATTCATATTTTTGTTGTTTTCTTGCGTTATAATTTTTTTTCTGTAATTGCAGTATTTATTCTCAGCGTTTATTACGCATATTTACCATGTCAAAAAATCCTTGGCGGATACTGAAAGCAATGGAAGCATTATTAATTCCAAAGTGGGAAAGTGTCGCTCCTTTGGACCTGCCAGTCGTGCCCTAAAACAAAGTTAAGTCAATAATATGTTGATTTTATCAAAATCAAAGTGGCTAAAAATACAAATTGAACTTACGGATGTAAATTGAATGTTCACGGCATCATCGAATTGAATCACTTTTTGAAGTTTTTCCAGTTTCTTCTTTTCTAAACTCTCCCCAGCGTTCATGATATTACCGAATTTGAACGCCGCTCTGAATAACAGTATAATTGCAGTTAGTATGGTTTATCTGAAATTTAAAGCTAGTCAACATACGGTGAAGAAGTATAGTACAAAAATTACGGAAAATTCTTCTCCGATATTACGATCAGGGTGTCAAAATTAGGAAACCTGTTTGGCATTGATAAAGTGAACTTATTAATAATCATTATCCAAAACTAGAATTAAATAACAACACAGTTAAACCCCGCTAATCTGAACTAGACATGTTTGGATTGCGAAATTTTGGATTATCCGAAAAAGTTATTTTGCCATGAATTTGTATTATGTTTTGTATTCGTGTCTTACGTATCACACGCATTTAGAAAACATATACATTAAAATGTACATATTTTCAGTTCTAAGTATTGCATTTTGTTTTCTGATTAACCTAGCCCATTTTGTCTTTTCCAATTTCGAATTAGCGGGATTTTACTGCAATTACATTATTAAAATTCTATTTATATGTAGCTCACGCTTTGTTTTTAATTTGACCTGGTTTGTACTCATCAAGTTCTGGGATAAGTTTTTTAATCATTTCGTAATAGTTTTGTGTCTTGAAACTTTCTTGGATTACCGCCGCTCTGATTCCTACTTTATCTAGACAGTAGGCGAATTCATTTGGTTGGTAAGCTGGATTCAATGTTACCTTGAATTATAAACAACAACAAAACATTAGGATGAAATAGTTTATCGCTTCTAGCATGGTACTATGTTTGAATACCAATTAAAGGCTACCATAGATTTTATGATAAGTAATCTAGAGCGATTTTTGTAATAACGATTTTATAATACGTCAAAGCACGTTTTATTACAATTTCATAACTATTTTGATTTTACTTTCTTATGCTTAGTACATATTAGAGCAAACACGAAACAGAAACAGGGTTTCGTAAATAAGTTATTGATATGTGGTTGCTCACCAGTTTTCTGCAAGCAAGAGGCTCAAGAGGTGGTGAAGATTAATGGGAACATGTTTGATGGTCAAGGCGCTCCTACTTTTGTAAAATTGATAATTACCAAAATAAGTCCAGCTTTTGCAGCTGCCATCTGAGTCAGTACCCATTCGTATCTGTTGGGGCACCAAATTGCAATTCTATCACCTCGTTGAAGATTTAGCGCTAAAAGTCCAGTTGCCAATTTGTCAATCTAAACGTTGTTGAGCAAAAATAATATTTCACGAAAACAAATTACGGTACATATTCTCGATTTTAGATTTTAAAGGAAAACTGACTCATAAAAGTGATCTGCAAGTTCGGAAAACAGATCAGCTAATTGAGTTTTTCTTTTGTACTTTTTTATTTGAGTATATACTCACATCTTCTTTCAATTCCACATGAGTTTTACGTATTTCTTGAGCACAGTCTATTAAAGCCAAACGATCGCCAAAACGTTCAGGTGCAAGGTCAATTAGTTCACCTATTGTTGCTCCTAATAAAGTAGCTGTGTCCTTGGCATGTAAATAGCTTGCTCTTTTACTACAGAATGGACATTAACAGAAATACAAGTTCGTGAATTTGATCCGCAATATGGGATGTGTAAATAGGTTATATTTTGTTAGTCACATTTCGTTTCATATGAATACGTGGAATACAAACGTTTAGATTTTACCAGGTTTTATTAAGACAATGAATAGCAGAAAAAGAATAACATCTTGTTATTAAAGTTATAGTATTTCATTATTTCTAAGATGGAAATTTTTCCAAGCTCTAAAACGGGATCGTTGTCTACTACAGTAGAACCTGTGTAAATAATCTTCCTTCGATCCCCCCTCAAAAAAAAAATCATACCAAAAATGATTCACCTGAAAGTTTCTTGTTCATGTGTATGCATTGATTCAATTTAGTGTCGTTGTTTTTTGTAAATTCAAAAGACTTATTGTAAAATATATTCTTAGAAATTTACTTTTGCTTAGAAACAAGGCTTTTTTGTAGTTGGTTGAACTGATTTAAATGTGCTTCTTACAAAATCGGTGGCGTCTTATACACGTAATTGATGAAATACTTATATGAACAATTTATTTTCTATTATATATTATTCAATTTCGGCGTATATACAGTATAGCAACTTTAAATTTGTTATAATGCCATTTTAATTGAAAAAGTAATTTATATATTGAGTAATTTCATAATAAAATAATAGATAATGGAAAACAACATTTTTCAGGTGCAAACACTATCTAAAATATACTTGTAAAATATTGTATATGACTAACTAATAATTTGTAGGACCACCATTATGTTTGGTGACTTCTGCCAATCTTCTTGGCATGGAATGCACTCGTCACTTTATTTCTTTTGAGTAGAAATTTTGCCGTTCATCCAATTGCACTCTTTTGAGGTCTTCTTTTTTAGAAATGGTGTGCTTTTTAATATTTGTCCCTAAAATCTCCTATAAAAGTTTTATTTTATTTAAAATCAGGACTCAGTTCTTGAATATTTATTCACAACCTTGTTCACAGCCCCCTTGGTTCACTTCCTACTAATCTTTTGTTTGGGACCAATTCTAGATTATTTTTTAATTCGGTTACTGTTTGTAAAACGTTTCCACTATATTTTGAATTGTCGATCGATTTACTCCAATAAATTCAGCAATCTCACGCCCACATAATCCATCTGCAATCCATCATAAAACCTCAAAAGAGTGTTATTGGATGAATATCAAATATTCTATACTCAAAATAGATAAATTAACAAATGGATTACATGCCAAGAAGATTGACAGAAGTCACCAAACATAATGGTGGTCCTACAAATTATTAGTTAGTCATATACAATATTTTACATGTGTATACTGGACAGTGTGCCATCACTTATATTGCATCTGAAAAAAGTGTGTTTCCATTTTTTTTTTCTATTATTTTATGATGCAATTTATCAATATAAGTAATTTTAGTTAAGTAATTGTCATTATTTGTTCAATTAAAATGGCATTATAACAGATTTATAGTTGCAAAGTGTTTTTATTTTGTCAATTTGTGAAATTTTACTGACCAGTGTCCAATCAATTATGTTGAGCACTGTATGTTTTTCAAAGATCTCTTTTCGTAATTTAATCTTTTTTATTGGTTGCATGTGGACACTTATTTTATCCATTCAAGCATCTAGTATAGTTCTGTATCTAAAATACGGCGCTGGTTTAACATTTTACCTTATATAGACTTATGGACTTCAAACATTTCAAGAGTTTTGCACACAAAAAAAATCCTACCTGATCAAGGTTGTTGAGGAGACACTTTTTCCTGCTAATTGGCGTTTAAGAATAGTGGTGCCAAAACGATTTAACTTGAGTCCTCCGAGGAAATAAAATTTCATTAGAGACCTCATGGTGTGCATATTTCTCTAAACAATCTTTTTTTGACAAAATTAACGGCTATACAATGTTTTACTGCCACGCTTCGAGTTTAGAATAAATGAAAAAAACTTTCAGTGCAAGCTTTTTATCGCTAAAATGGTCAGCTATGAAGGTCGTTAATTAAGAAGGGCGTTAGATAATTGGTCAGATGCAATTTATACAATTTATACAACCTATAATTGTAGGGTTTATTGTTGAATACAGTAGAACCTGTCCAAATGCATTCTGTCGAAATTAATAACCTCTCCAAAAGCATAAAATGTTCTGGTCCCAACTTGGGACTTTTGTATAATATAAATGTTATTTTTTAGAGATAATGTATAGTTATCCCAAAAACAAATTTACCCATACACAGATTTTCTGTATTTGGTCAATTCAAACCTGTGAATAACCAGTCATCGTGTTTAATAAAACAAACAGATTTATCAGCATGTAATGTCATACGAGTTAAGCCAAATCGCCACCAAAACGTACATTGTACGTATATAACGCTGTATTTTCCCTATGCAATATATAAGCTTTTATATACTAAGCTTAGTGTAAAGCAACTACAATCTTGTGCCTAATCGTAATTTTTTGATTGGATGTGGCTTGGTTCAAAGTTTCATTCATAGCTGATGCGGTAGAAATATTCGTAAGTATTAAATTAGAATTACAGTAGAACATGTCTGAATGCATAATGCTGGGTCTCCACCAAGACGTACATATATGTATATACACGTTTTTACAAACATATGTAAAAAAAGTTTGCCCTCCGGGTTTGTTTCAGCTGCCATTTTGTAAATATATGTAAATATCAAAATTGTACAACTATTAAAGACATTTAATAGCGTACAAAATTGTAAAGCTATTTAAGACATTTAATAGCAGTAAAAATTGTACAGCTATTAAAGACATTTACAGAGGGTAAAGACCTAATTATTTTACAACTTTGAATGTAAATATCTCTGCAATTAGTTAATATTTTTCAAACCGTGTATTTAAAAGTGCACGTGACTACATAATAATCACGGTTTTCAGTTATTAAAAAAAAAAAAACTAAAAAAAAAAAAACTATTGGTGACCAAAAGCAAGGAGGAGGTGGAGTATCGCGTGACTCAACTGTTACCGTTCTTATTTAACCAGCCTATGCATATTTGACAAATATGCTGTTATTGGACATTTGTCCAAAAGAGAGCCAAGTTGGCTGTGTAACAAACAAAGCTGTAGTTATGTTCAGTTGATAAATGCTCTGTTTTTAAAATTCTTTGAAATTGCTTGCTAAAAATTGAAAATACCAAATAAAGTGCTTTTATTCTTTTCATTATGTCTAAAAATGTGTATGCATTACCGAATAAGTTTAGGTCAGGGAATTTTGGGATTAAGTCAGGGAAATTAAAAATGAAAATTGTGTGGCCACCCTAATTTTGCGTATCTTGGTGAATTGAATTGATGGATCCAGGAAACTGTCGACATACAATGTATAAGAAATTCTTAAAAATCTATTGACTTTGTAAAATTGATCCACGTATACACATGGACCAGATGTTCCATATAAGCTGTTGCCTGTTTATATAGTAATTGAATAACAGTCATATCTAATTTTTTTAAATTATCTGCTAGTGCTTGACCATAATGGCTCAACATGCGTTAAAAGTTGTTTTACAGAACTGTATTTTGTTTGTTAGTTAAATTTTCAATCATTTTCTCTTGCATTTTGGATTTCTGTACTTTTCCACTCGCTATTATTGGAAAACTGTCTACGAATCTGATGTATTTTGGAATCTTAAAATGTGCAATCTGAAAGAATATTCGTAATACAATTGTTACAATTTGAAAATTATCTCGCTATTCAAAATTATCTCATAAGATAAACTTCAAAAAACTAAAAAATGACAATCATATAAAATTGTTTAGTTTTATCATGGGAAGCAAACTTACGCTTTGTTTGCAGTAGTCCTTCACATCATTTTCTGTAATGGTTGCATTCGATTTTAGCTTGATCCATGCACATACATCTTCACCCAACCGTTCGTCTGGAATCCCAAAAACCTGAAGTGGGAAAAGAAGTAAATAAATAATTAAGACGTAATATTTGCTAATGGCGCAGCTTTAGTTTTCCTAGAATGTATTCTAATTTAAATTAGATTTAAACATTTTTGGCACCGAACTACATGCATGACAGATGTTGAAGTTTTTGCTGTCTGTTTGTTTGTTTGTTGATTTTTAACGTTGGCCTATTTCTGCAACACGAGGGCTAAACACCAACGCCAGGGGAT
>JAQGBW010006363.1:0-10705 GCA_034698625.1 Julus scanicus
TACTTTTCAAAAACTGCAAAATATTTTCTTCTAAACTTGTGTCAGATCGCAGAAATTTTGGTTAATGAAAGAGTGCTTTGCAAATCAAAAACATCGGGTTGCTCATAAAACCTGATTTTATAAAGACGTTGTACCACTGTGCCCCGGTTTCCCCAATAACTGCAATTTTTAAACCATGCCTGCACTGGAAATACACAACAAAAAAATATGGACCCTCAGTCAATTCACCTATTTGTCCAGACCAGAAAACACCTGAATTATAAATCAGAGTCGATGTTTGAAGGCATCGCTTTTACAAATCGTAAAATAGTCCTTAACGACAAAATGTCTAATAAAGCGAAACATTACGGTTGCAATTGCTATACATACTGATTTACACCAACAATAAAATAAATATATATTTTGTCTAATTATCTGTCACTGAATTCACCATTTTCTTATGCGACTCGTTATAGCCAATAACAACTTGCCAAATGGCAGCCTCGAAGAAAAGGACATTTGCCAAATTGGCAGAGGAGGACCCATGGCCAATCATGCATGATGTAGACATTGCCAATACCCGATGCCCAATTTGTAAAAATTGACTGAAATGACAATAAAGTTTCATACATGAATGGAAAATAAGTGGTGTCTCCATAAAGCGGACAGTCACGGGACCACAAGTTTTGTCCGTTATTCGGAGGTGTCCCCTATTGGGGAGGGCAACCTTTTTAGAAAAAAATTGGTAAAATGTCCTAGGTTTACGATGCTACAAATACATGTTCCGCATTTAATGTTTAGGTACATGAACCTTGCTTTTTTATATTAGTCAAATTTTAACAAAAAAAAAACACCTTTCCTATAAAACAAGTTGATAACACAAATCGAGAAAGATATAACAGTACTGAATCTTAATTTCTGTGTTGTCGAGGAAAGGGTTTGGAAAACATTGGAAATGAATGATTAAAAAGTTGGATATGTATATACAGGGTGGCCACAAAAAAAGGAAAACGTTTTTCATATATTCGTAAATTTTTTGGCTTTTAATCGAAATAAATCCAATTTTGCACAAATATGCAAACGTACCAACAAAACTCAATTTGTACTCAAAATGTCCTCCATCCGCAGTACTTCGAGTACAAATTGGAATAGCAGTTTTGTTGGCACATTTGTTTAATATATTTGGGAAAAATTGGATTTATTTTGATTAAAAAACAAAAAAGTTACGAATTTATGAAAAAGATTCCCTTTTTTTATGCCACCCTGCATATGTATGATTCGAAACAGTTGGAATATAGTGAAAAACAGCTGAAATGTAGTGCTTGTTAAATTCCAACTGTGTTCAACTGAAATTTCAACTGATTTGGATAGAATTTATGAAAATATTTATGAATTTATGAAAAATATCTGTCCGTTATATTATTTAGAGTGTCTGCTATCCAGAGGAAATAACATGGATTGTCCTATATAAAAGGACTGGGACTGGTAAAAATGTCCATTATTTAGAGGTGTCCGTTATTCGGGAGTGTCCGGTAAGGGAGGTACCACTGTATCATATATTGGACATACAATGTCAGCATTATATTATATTTCCACTAGGGCTATGCCTCAAAAAAGTCCTAGCCCAAAATTAGCCCACATGATGGGGTAAAATTTAGGACAGAAATAGACATGGGAATACCCCTGCACCTGAGAGTATAAAAATTATGTCATATTTAGACTGAGGAGGATTTATGTCAGTTTCGGGTAGCAATTATTGGTCAGAATTCTGAAAAACATCCAAAAACTGGCCCAAAGTATCCGCAACATTTACCGGTATTTGCAAACCTAAGATGTCTCCATTGAGCATTTTCACCCACTTTGGCAAACCGCGTAACCTTAACACCACTGGTCCACATGCTAATGGAAACGATAAACAATTGGGTTGTAAATACCGTACTTGCGTTAACAGTCGATTCAATCCCAATATGGGTGATTTTAAATCAGAAAGCTCGGCATAAAAGTCAGATTAACGAGGCGTTTACAATCGGAAATACTTACGCCACAACAACGAGTTTATTGCTCACATAACTCATGTCAGCAATAAAAGATTTCCACGAATTCGTGATTATTATATATATATATAGATGCCCTTTGCGAAAACGCAGAAAACAAACTAAATAAACGCTTTTAACCTTCCAAAACAACCCCGAAAAAGTTCAAGTTTAAAAAACTCCATTTAATTTAAGAAACAAAGATGGCGTCTTAATGGCAGCCACAACGTTCCATCGAACGTTGGCGCGTGCCGAGTGACGTCACAGAATTTTAGCGCGTGCCGAGTGACGTCACTAGTCGCGTGCCGTAATTCCAAAAGCGCGCGGCGTTCCAATTCCGTTTTTTATTTTGGATTCGCCTCGGGTAAAGCTACCATTTCGGGTTGCTAAAAACGAGGGAATATTTCTGTATTTTGGCCTCTAATAATCGGGTGATTTTCATCTTCAAGTGCGAATCAATGGTAAGTTCGTAAAAATGTGTAAAAAAACATAAATAAAATTACGAGTTTGATATAAAATAAGGCGAGGAATGGAAATATGGAACATCGCCATTTTGAAAATTCAATTTCGAATTCAACTTTCAAAATCTCTCGCAGAGAATCAAATGAAAATGAAGTCACGATGTTAAATAAGTAACGAGAAAAGTCATTTGCTTTTAAAAATACAAACGAAATTTTTTTTTTCTTTTGTAAAAGGAAATAAGGTAGATGTATACGCGTAGTTCTAAGTATTCGAGCCTTCTATTAATGCACCGCTACACTAATGTATCCCTTCATATACGAATGAGCAACTACATACAGAACGACTAAAACGTCTGTGCCCCCCTTTAAATTTTCTTAACAGAGGCAAAATAAAATGGTGTGATAAAGGAAACGTATAGGAACCATGGGGTGCTCAATTTAATGGTACAAAACAATTTGGCCTTTGACCATGTTTGCAAAATAGACATAGGGTTTGATTTTGAAAGTTGTAGAGGAGGACTGTATCAGTCTAAAAATGCTTTATTTAGTATTAAAATGTCCTTCTGTAAATTTATTTCAAATTTCTCTTGATGGACATTGATGCACTCCTGTACAGCTTCGAAGCATTGCGATGAAGCCATGTGACCTAATTCAAGGGCCTTTGGGTCCTATAGATGCGAACCAAATGTATCGCATAGGGTGGTTTATTTTCAGAGACATATTAACACGTTATCAATAGAAATACACCTGCCATTGGGCATGTTATCTTCCTTGAAATGATTCACTAAAATGCTTCGAGGCTGTACAAGAGTGCATCAATGTCCAACGCAAGAAACTTGAAATAAAATCACAGAAGGGCATTGTAATACTAAAGAAAGCATTTTTAGACTGATACCGTCCTCCTCTACAACTTTCAAAATCAAACCATATGTCTATTTTGCACCCTTCAAGTACTTCCTGTTTAAATGACAATTTTCAAATTTGTCCCCGCTAAGAAAATGGAGGGGGAGGAACAACCTTTTTAGTCACGCTTTATAGACTATCAAAAAATTCAGCTTTTCATTTACTCGAGTAAAATTTATCGATATTTATTACTTAAGCACAACGTTTCGGCACACTAGGCCATCATCATATATACTTCATATTTACTCGCAACAACCACTTGAGGATTGAAAAGATCCTACGGTTACTACTTCGCTCCTTGTGACATGCTACATGTCTGTTTCATGATGGCAAACATTTCGTTTTTCAACCAGTTGAAGCCGTTTAATTTTAGATCCTTGAGACATTAAAACAGTAGCGGACAGAGGAAAAGTGGGTTAATCACTGCTTGCGCAGGTTTTATTCTTCAAATAGCCCGATGATAATGGCGTTCTACAACAGTATTAAACAGTCAACGAACCCATCAGCTCAAGGAAGAAAATTCCTAGTCTTAGGGCAGCTTCGTGGATTACTCAAATGACACTCATCAATAATCTCCATCTTCAAGTGCTTGTTGGTTATGATTCGATAATCTATGACCATGACCAAATTTTAATTTGTTGTTTACAGCAGCAGAAGTTGATGAGATTGACGAGAAATTAAATTGGGATTAAGCGATCGCTAAGAAGAAATTCAAAGTCAACCTTTTTGGCAAAGGAGATTTTTTAGGAAAACCGCCAATGCAATGGACATGTCGTTCGACCGGCCGAGGATGCGACTCAAGCAGCTTCAAGCAAATCGTCCCAAAGAAGGACGCATCCAGCGACGTTCCTACCCCCTCAAAAGGCACCCAGCTAGTGACCGTGTCCAGTGGTGGTTCGCCTCACCCCCATCGGACACACTCAGCGACGACAGCAGCCGAGAAACAGACGACCATGCCAGCGATGGACGACCACGGCGCCGCGAAGAGCTTCCAGTCCATCGCGCAACACCGGGGGGCGGTGGTGCTCAGCAAAGGACCCACAACGGAACCACCCTCGGTGGCGTTCCAGCATCACCTCAGGCGAGCGACAAAGTCGTGGCAGAAGGTAATCGATCCAATCCTGCTCGCCGTCTCCCTGATACACGATCTCCCGCAACCCGTAGAAACGTCGGAGAACGCGCTAATGGTAGCGCTGGACGTGCTGAGCCGCAAGTCGGAGGCCAGCCGAGAGCGGGACAAAGACGCCCAGCCAGACAAGAAGGTGGCCTTCGTCAGCAAGATCCCTCTAAGAATGGACCGCCAAAAAACAGTCCTGTTCGCAAAGAGGGCAACACCTCCCGACAACTCGCCGCTGCCAAAGGACGCATCCCGGATGCCGGTAAGATCGACCGAGTGCCGCAAACCGACCACGACAATGCGTGCCGCTGCAAGTGCTGCCAATGGCAGAGGCGAGGACGCTGGAGCACGGAATGCGAGTCCAGCGAGGAGATACGCGGCGCATGGCCCGTCAAGAATCGCCTGGAGGAAGTAGTCAACTCGGACTTACAAAACCTCACCGAGGACGAGTCGGAGATCTCATCGACGGTGTGGACCACCCTCTTCCAGAGCCAGTTCGGGAGCGGACAGTCGAGGATGATCGGAGAAGACGAAGATGTCAACGATGCCACCTCCGAGACGTCCAGCGGCAGAAGCACCCTGAAGCACGCGACCGAGGAGGATAGCGGCGAAGAGCGGAGAGTGTACGACACGGACACGGATACCGATTGGGACTGGGATCTGAGCACGGACACCGAGAGGCGTAGGGCGGCCGAGCTTCCTGCGGTCGAGGAACAGGCGGGGGAAAGCGGCAGTGGCTCTTCGGAGAAGCGGGAGGTCGGACCGCCGGAAAGCACCGAGCGACCGAGCGAGCCGCAGGGACAGAAGGCAGAAACAAAAGATACGGAGATGGCATTCGGGGAGGTGGAAACCCGGCCGTCCTGGGCCAGCATGGACAGCCTGCTCACGAAGCTGTGCCGACTGCCTCCGCCGGAGCGCAGCCAGAGCTGGAACGACTTGCCGACGAGCCAGGGCCGCGGTGACGTGCCACGGACCGACAACGGCTGCGGTCCAGCCCTCCTCTCGGAGTGTGCGGAGAGCAATACGTGGGAAAACGTGATGAAGGTGGAGGCGAGGCCATGGGAAAACACAAAAGCGGAGGCGACCGCGAAAGGCACGGAAGAGGCATCCAGCGCCGACGAGAGCGAGGACGTCTCCTGGGTAATCCAACATCTGCGGCAGCCGGAGAAGAAGCTGGGACCGCGGGCGTCGCACTCCATGCCGTTGCTCCCGGCTACGGCAGAAGCGTCGGCGCCGATGAACGGCTGGAAACCGAAGAAGAACGATATGCCGCCGGCTGCGACGGTAGCCTGGGACGTGTCGGAATCCAACGGCGTATCTTCCGCCGCCGGCATGATGGGACGTCTCTACGAGGGATTGATCAACCAGAGCGTACGCAAGATCACGAGCGACTTTGCCGTGGTGGTTGGCGAGCGGCTGTTTCCTGTACACAAGTAAGATCCCTAGTACTTGCGAAAAAGCGCATCTTACTCACCGATCGTGTCGCGCAAAACCCGCTTCTTTTTGCTTCGTCTCAGGTTTGTGCTGCACGCTCACAGCGGCTTCTTCCGGGAGATGCTGCAGCGGGAGGAGATGCAGTCCTCGATGCACTTCAAGCTGGACGGCGTGCGGGAAGACGTCTTCCAGAACCTCCACAACTTCATGTACCTGGGCAAGCTGAACGTGTCCCACGAGGACTTCCTGGAGCTGCTGAACGTGGCCAAGAGGCTGAAGATGAAAGGTGAGAAAAGAAGAGGGGGAACGGGGTGTTCTGTAGAGAAACTGAGCTCAAGCGCCGATTCTCCCCCACGCAGACGTTCCCAACGTCTTGCTCGAGTTCCTCGAGGGATCCTTCGACCTGACCAACGCGATGGCCTTGCACGAGTTCTCCATGGAGTCCGAATTCCACCCGCTGCTGGTCAAGGCCCACCGCATGCTGGTCTCCAACTTTGGCCGGATCACGAACGACTACTTCTTTCTGAAGGTGCCCATCGACAAGTTGCTGAAGATCTTGGACGACGACTGCCTGGTGGTGCAAAAGTAAGTAAGGCCATTCCGGGACACGGTCCGTCCCGAAATAGGATTTCAAGTTCACTACGAGCTATCCCGGTCAATCCGGTTCATCCTGTTTCCCTTGACCGTACTGACACACTAACTCCTTATGTTCTCCATCCCCAATGCTCCATGTTTAAATATTTTACCACTTACTATTTTTATGCATTTTATACCCTTCTTATGTATCATTTTATTGTCACATATTGCTCCATCATCGGTAACTACACCCATAATCACCCCATGTCCCCATCCCAGTGCTGTATCGCTTAGCGGCGCTTCTCCCGAGTGAGGGATAAATGTTCAATAAAAAAAATCTGGTTTCAGCGAGATGGAGGTGTACCGGGCGGCCCAGAGCTGGATGCTGTACGACTGGAAGAACAGGAAAGAGCGCACGGAGGAGTTGATGCGCACGGTGCGCTTCACCCTCATGACGGACGAGATGCTGCTCGCCTGCCTCAGCGAGATGGAGCAATGGAATCTGTTGGAGATCGGCAACATTAACAAACTGATGATGGACACGCTCAAGTGAGACTCGGGTTTGTTACGTCGGCGTTCGAGCGCTGGAAAGAGTTGTCACGGTCGTCTTTTTGTCGTTCTCTCCAGGTACAAGATGTACAGGCGGCTCGGTCACACGTACAGCTCCAAAGGCTTGAACACCAAACCGCGCAACGGCCTGCAGATCGCCTGGTCGGAGGAGATGTCGTCTTCGGAAGGAAGCACCCGCTGGCAGCTGGCCGCTCGGGAATCGCCCTTGATCTTGATCGTCGGCGGTGCGGAGAAATGTAAGGCGTCGGCTCGCTCGGGGTTGTCGGAAACTTTTCTCCGGCTGATCAAGGCGGCGGTCTCATTTCCAAAGTTGTCGATTTTCGTTTTTCAGCGCACGCGATGCACGCGTATAACCCCAGCAAAGAAGAGTGGCAGAGCGTCGGCCTCGCCCCGAAGCCTTGGAGTCAGGCGGGCATCGTGGAGCTGAACGGGATGGTCGTCGTCTGCGGTACCTCGCCCGCTAGATACCTCTCGAAAGACCGCCGGGAATCGCATCTGATCCCCCGCTTGTCGCTTTTTCAGGAGGTCACGACCTGAGCCAGACGAGCGCGACTCCCGGGTACTGCGTCAGCGCGCAGACGTGGGGCTGCGACGTGTCCGACGGGACGTGGACCCAGCTGGCGCGGATGAAGGTGGCCCGAGTGAACCACGCGGCCTTGGTGTGCAAGGGAAAAATCTACGCCATCGGAGGCATGGACGCCGGCAACAGGTCAGCAACGGGTTTGCTTCGGTCACACGTTTAGTTTTTTTTTATTGCGGAGAAACACTCGCTTTCTTTCGCCGTTGCAGGATCTTGAATTCGGTCGAGTGCTACGATCCGCTGACCGAGCAGTGGACTCAAAAGCCCAACATGCCCGAAGGCTGCGTGGGCATGGCGTCCAGCGAGTTTCAAGGCCTGTTGTGGATTTGCGGCGGTGTCGTCAAGTCCGCGCAAGGTCCGCACAACCACGGAGTCATCACCGACCTCGTGCAAGTGTACAATCCGGAAAAAGACAAGTTTGTTTCGATCATCTTCGTTTTTTTGCACAAAAATAAATTAGGCGAAAATAGCCTCGTACAAAAAAACCATTAACATATTCCCCCGGGATTTTTCAGGTGGTACACGTCTTCGAAGCTGCGCATCCCGAGAGCCTTTGCCTGCCTGGCCACCGTGAACAACAGGCTGTACTTGATAGGCGGCAAGAGCCCGTCCCAGACGCCGCACCAGAGCCATACTCCACCCAGAGGCATCTCCGACGTGGACCTCCTGGACGTCTCCAACAACACGTGGACCCACTTCACCGATCTTATCCTGCCGCGACACTGCTGCTGCACGATGGCCATCGGTAATGTCCGTCATAAAGATCGGCTATGAAGTCGTCCATTTAACCCAACCGGAAAATGTGACACCGGTCCCGTTTTTCCTTTCGTTGCAGGACGTCACCTTTACATCGTGGGCGGGATGTCCTCGGCCACGGAGGAGGTGCTGCCCTTCATCGAGCGCCTCGACGTGGTCAGCCGCAGCCTCGTGCGGCTAAGCCCGGAGCTACCCGTAAAACTGCTGGGCATCGGAGGAGTGGTCCTTCCGGCGAACCGAACAACGCCCAACAAGCCGCTGCCGCCGACGGCCGTGCGGCAATGAAACGCCGGGCTCGTAAAACGACGCGCAAATCCACAGTACAACTTGAGTCGAAAAATAAATCCGTTATGTATTACGATAGGCGGCACTGCATCAATAAATCGTTAGAAAATGTAAAGTACGTGGGTTACGTGCTTGCCTCTCGATCCTAAAATGCGGGGTTCGCTTCCCGCTCGAGGTCGGTGGGAATTTTTAAGAATGGGAGAAATTCGGTGTCGAAGGCTCATTTCATGGCATTGGTGCTTAACCCTCGTGTTGCAGAAATATTTCAAAATTATAAATTAACAAACAAACCTATGTTTAGATAACTTTATAGTTAACTAATAGTTTAGAAAACTTGTGAATAACCCGCCTTACCTTTCATTATCAAGGGGTTAGTACGTACATTTACTGCATGCCTTCTTAGATGAAATGGCTGTTAACGGACAACCGAACCACGAAAGTTTCCAGGATCTTGTATTTCAAATTAAACTAGCGTTAGTATACCACACGCATACAGTATAAGGATAATAATATTATCAAACTTTAACGTTACTTTTCTGAAGACCACGTTTATGCAAATTCCTGCGAGAATCATTAATTACGCCCGAATGTGCAAATTTAAAAGGCAAATCCCCTCGATTAATGAGAAAAATCTGCCAGCCGGTGTTATGTGTTTGTAATCGCATTGTTTTGAAAAACAAAAACCACGGGAAATTTTGACCCAAGTCCTCAGAGACAACGGTCAAAATTCCCTCGGAGGTTTTGTTTTCCAAAACAATCCGCACGGTCTGCGAACATTGATTATACAAAGCTAGTTGATTGTTGTTTTAAACATCTTGTGTTTTAAAAGTTTGAGGAAAACGAAACATCAAACATCGGCAACGGAGGAGCGACGGATGTTGGCAAATACTCGAGAAATAAAAGACACGATGCTGGGAAACAAAATAAGTAAGAAAAACGAAAATATTTTACTTGACAAACTTTGCCCGTTAGGCTACATTTGCTTTTCCTTTCTTTTTCTTCAACGACTTCTGTTCCTTATCGAACGTCTCCCGCTTCTCTTTTAATTTGGCAGCCTGCGAAGAAACGGAGAAACAACGGTCAAAACTCGAACAAACGGCTAGACAATCGGGGCTAGACTCGACCGCTACAGGAACTTCTAGTCCAGAAAATGTTTTTCCGTTGTTACTTTTGGATCGGTTACAAATTGTTTCTGCTTACCTCTCTCTGTTTCCTCCTCTTCCCGTAGACAATCTTTTCATACAGCCGCTTATTCTTTTTGGGGATCATCATGACGGCCAGTCGTTTCTCTTCGGCCGCCTGTTCCATGGCTTTCTTCTTCTTGTCTTCGACGGCCACCTTGCCGGCTTCGACGCTCATGCGGGCTTTCTGCAAGCGAAGAGATTGGAAAAAAATTATCCTCGGGTTAATGACATCGTTCCTACTCTACCTCTTACAGCGGCCGAAATGCAATAAAGAAAGTCGGTCAACTGGCTTACCTTTCTGCGCATTCGAGTCGCCTTCTTCTCGGGCTGCGGAACGTCCTCGGCCGTCCTCTTGGACCCTCTGCCTTCCTTCGCGGGCTTCTCATCCTCGCCGGCCGAGTCCTCGTCTTCCTCGACGCCGCTGTCATCGCCGTCGCTCACTTCCGGAACCTCTTCGTCGACATCCTCGCCCGCCTGCCGCGCCAGCAACACCTGCTTTTCGGGAGGCACGTAGTCGCCTTCCTCCTCCTCTACAAACGGCGACAGGTGAGGCGGCAGGACCGCCCCGGGAAAGTAAGGCGCGACGGGCAGCAGAGTGCAGGCGTTAACGCTATCGAACAGCCACTGGGGCTGGACGTAGTATCTAAAACCGAGTACACGCTCACTTTCTGGGACACGAATCGGGGAACCATGCAAGATCACGGCGCGCGTGCATTCCCTGACCAGCTCAAACTGCAGAAAACTTGTATGTTTACTGGAGAAAAATTGCATTTTTCCTACCGAAAAGTGGATTTTTCAAGAAAAATAATCTGATTTTTAATCCCGAA
>JAQGBW010006364.1:0-10705 GCA_034698625.1 Julus scanicus
GATCTGTCATTTTAAATATAGGAACGAGGACCATTTGGTCCAAATTTGTACTCTTCGAGTGTTGAACGAATTAAATATATTTTCTGTTGGTGGTACAGTGCACCCATACAATTTTGCACAATACAAGATTTCATATAGAGACAAATTTCTGCAAAAAATCTTTGTTTGCACATGGGGGACATACGATGTTTGCAACAGTATCGTAATATTAAATGCACATCTTCCTCTCATGAGTCTTCCCATCTGCTCCCATATCCACGTTTTTCACAGCTGCCGCTTTTCCAACATTATTTGTCATAATTGTGTCTCCATGCTCCTGTACATACGACCATTGCTTTATGATTGCCAATGTCCCTTGACTATTTTCATAATGGCCAGTTTTGTAATTAGCGTGAGCATCTCAAGTTGTTGCCATACAGTATCCATTGTTAGACAGATGGCGGTTAGCTTTTTTCCTCTCATTGCATATGCCGCAGTGCCATATTGGATGTTTGCTTGTCTCGATGTAGATCCATAAGAGATGTTTGATCAGGCAATCTGTAAATGTATTGACATGTACATTATGTTTACATTGATAGGCTAGCATTGACTTTTTTCTTTGTTTATATGTAGGATTATATTCTATCCTATATATCGAAGGCCACTTTTTGTAACGTTCATTCTTCTTATGTTAAATATTTTGCTATGAAGTTCTACTACACATTAAAAAAATTGGTTTGCAATATTTTGGCACATGTTACCTGTCTAATTACACAAGTCTAATTATTTCATAAAAAGTTGTCCTCGATATTGAAAAGCTAATGAGGTTATTTAATTGAAATCTGGTCCATTGTACACTGTGAATAATAAAAAAGGAGAACCCAATATGAAAATCACAACTTCGTAAAAAAAGCTTCGATTTAAATGAAATTCGGCACTTACAAAGAACAGTAGTGTAGGAACAAAAAACTTTTTCCGGACATGCGACAAATCTCGGATTTTTTCATTTTTCAACAAGATGGAGCATCCGTCCACTGGACTACAAAATTTGGAAAGTTCTCCAGGAAATGGTTGACAAATTGAAGATTACTAATATTGAAGTCTTGAAACTAGGAATTAAGAAAACATGAATTGAACTCGACCAACATATAATAGATTCGCCAATCAAAGAATAGCGTGTCAGACTTCAGGCTTGTGTAAAGGTCACCGGAGTTTATTTTCAGCACATTTTAAAATTAAATTTTGTTCCTACATTTTTGTTATAGTTAAATGACAAATTTTATTTAAATCGAAGCATTTTTCACGAAGTTGTGTTTTTTTTATTGGGTTCTACGTTTTTATGACTCAGTTTATAATTATTACCAACAGGGTGTCATGTTGGTATGGTATTAGGTCATCGTTTAATCGTATTAGCATATAGGCCCAGGTATTATGAAAGATTGTGAACAGGTGTTGATGCACCAACATTTTTATTTCTCAAAAATCAAATCTTTTATCTTGTGAAAATAGTTGAATACCGTCATTTAACAAGTTACAAGTATACGTTGGCCTTTGCCGTGGTCATTGTAAAACATTTAACGTAAACTTGTAGTGTCTTGAAGACTCTTGTAGAGAGTTTCTTTTATAGCCCATTCTGTAGACTGAGGTTTTTATACTGATTTAATACTGCCAGAAGCCAATCACAGTGCATAGTTGTTTTTATACCAAAGATGCCATCTATCTCATCGACCAGTATGCGTTCCAATGATTAATTACTCAGATAAAAAACATTGACGAGATTACTGACATTAAGCATTTTTTGAACGGTTGTCCGATAAATCTGATATCTGTCATCTTTTTGTCTTAATTCAATCCTAACCTATCGACGATGCCCTATTACAACATCAGTCAATAATTGCAGTGCAAACATAAGATTCGAATTACACGAAAAATCTGTTCTGATGCTGTATACAGGTTGTAGTAAAAGCCTTTTGCTTCGCTTTTTTTTTACTTTTAATCTAAAGATGGTAAAATCAAAATAACGTTTTCTATATTATCTGCTTATATTCGAAATATGCGGAGCTTCTCAAATATTTTTACAATGTCTCTAAATGAATTATTAATGAATAATATATAAATAATAAATTTATATAATCTACGACCTTGTGTATTTATTTTAATAATAAACTCTTGAAAATTAATACTCTATTCTTAATAAATATTATTCGAACTGGCCAGGGATTTATTGAATAACATTTTCATTAAAATAAAATAAAAATAGTTGGACCAGTAACTTGTACACGTATTTTAAAATCGTGCTAGATCAAAATCTCGAAAAAATAATTTCGAAATATAAAATAACTTAAAATAATCTCGACAGACAAAATCTCGAGTAAAAAAAATCTCGAAAAGGAAAATCTGGACTAGGTTAGGTTATATAGGTTATTAAATATTTGAATAGAACTCTCTCTATGGCAAAGTTGCCGTTTGTTTCTATGGACTCATTTGGTCCGTGTCTAGGGAGTTTCGGATAACCCTTTTTGATTTTTCGCTATTTTGGTTTTCGAGATTTTTATTCTTTCGAGATTTTGATTTTCGATGTTTTTTGATTCGAGATTTTTTTTTTCGAGTTTTTGACCCAGTTCCTTTGAAATTGCTTTACGCTGTATGCAAAGAAAATTAAACCCAACCTGTTTTGAGCTGCTTTATTTTTAATGCATTTTATTTTTATTCTGTGAAAATGTTTACTCTCAACATGAGCTATTTTCAAATCTTGCTTCTTCAATATTGCACCATTTCTACGTTTTTCTGAAAATGCGAGAACTAAATTTAGTTACAACAAATTTCACTTTGAACTTTGCTGTTCCAGTATTACACAGTGAAAATCGTGCAACTACCTTAACTTTGTTTGCGAATTTTTTACTGGAGGTGCTGAAGCTGATTGCTTGATTGTTTAGCGCAACTTTGACTGTTTTCTACCGAATTAGGATTAGCAAATGGAATTACGCTCGCTAAAGTAATTTATAAAGCGCCTTCTATTTTTTAGCTGCCTTGATTTAGGCAATTACTCTTTTTGTTCGCTTCAACGATTTTTAGAAAACAGCAACTTAGCAAATTTTTTTTTTTCTTCTGACCACCTTCGAAATACTTTGCATTGGTTTGGCTTCTGGAGGTCATCTTAACGATGGCTTATCTATAGCTTTTCAAGCTCTGAAAAGCCATCTATGGTTCTCTTGCAACACCAATGACAAACTGCTAAGGTTAACTTTGTTTGAGTCGTAATTCCTACACTGTACGCCTAATGGGTATTGGCAATCTCAAGGCGAACACTAGGATGGTTCCTCTGGAATTTACCACTGACTATTTTTTTTTTCTCTAGAGAAGCTTAATGTAGCCATATCAAGCGAATTGCAATGTTTTCCGTTGCCATGGCCACCATTGCTAGAAAATCTAAAAGATGAGTGCACATCAAATAGAGGTTGGAATTAAATCAAGAAAACTCATGAATTTCATTATATTCTCTTTTGGAATATTCTCATAAATATAGCCATGATGTGCCTGCCCATTATCGATACATATCGTATACAGTAATGAAGATGAAGTGTTGAATTTTTATTCCTGTAGGCAATGTATTTACTTGAAGCTTTACTTTTACAAATTATATGTGAACGTTTGAAAGTATTTACCAAAAGTATCTTCGAGGGTATTGCTGCAAGGGACCAATCTGGATTAATTTAACCAAGGTTGAAATACGATTAACATCGTGTATGAGATGCTGAAATGCTATAGAAACCCAGTGATGGTCTATTACCCAAAACAAGTTTAATTACTCGTGTTTTTCTAATCGATAAGCGGTTAGTCAGCCGGTGATGAAGCAAATGTTGTTTAAAGAGGTCGTTAAGTTAGTTCAATCAATGGGACAAATTAACGAGCGGAAAATAAGTGGAATTGCTATACCACCATATACGTGATTAAATAGCTTTTCTGTAGGTCATTGAAATTTTCTTTATGTCATGGTCAATATTGGACCAAAATGCAATAAATGACGTTTCACGTTCAACGTAAGTGGCCTTTAGAGGGAAATTCATGCAAAGCATTCAAATTGAAAATTAAAACTCGAACGTGGAATTTATACGATATTTGAACAGCACACTACATGAAGCTTAATAATTGAAATGTGAAAGCATGGTGATCAAAATCGTATATGTTGGATTTACCGAATTTTTTCAAAAATGAAAGCCTTTATGAAAATGAATAATTCGAGTATTTTCGTCTAGACAATTGAATGCTTAGCGAGTATTCCAATAACTTAATATGCCATTATAGAAATGGAGAGAGTCGCATTTCAATTCGTTCACATTTGATAGGCCTAGTGTCAGTCTTTAAAATGCACATAAATGAAAAGGCTTTTCCAATGATCCCCTTTTCATTATTAATGTTCTTTTGAATTGGGCGACAGAAATATGCTTGCCATTTATCCGTTGGAAAACGCGCATCGATTCGCGTAGATTTTTTTTCAAACCCCCACAAATTTCCTTAAAAAATTGCAAATGTTCGTGTGTGTGTGTGTCTGCATTTATTAGAGATCACAATAACATGTATGTCTATGGTGTAAATGCAAGCCGGAGAAGTGTTTTTATCATCCTATTTGCATAATCTTTGTTGGTTATGATAACTGATATTCACAATTGTTTATGTATATATGAATGTATTTGGAGAAACATGAAATTAATTACAGAATACTAAACTTTTGTCACAATAGTGGTTTGTAAAATTAATTGAAAGAATGTGTCACAAGTAACATGCGCATGTAGCAGTTTTCTTCTTTATGAACTGCAAACACATTTCTGTTCTAATATTGTGTTGGGCCAAATTTTTGATTTTAGTGGGGATTTTATACCAAACATTCTCCAATATTATTCCGAATCTCTCATTTTGAATTTCTTTCTCATTTATCGAACAAGCTTTAAAACTATAGAAGCAGAGAATTCATATTTGCCAACTGAAATTTTTCAATGTTTATTGAATTTATTATTGAAATTTGCTGTTCCATAAATGTCTGACTTCTCATACTTCAAATCTACTTCAGTTTCTCCAAATTTTAAATTGTCTGCCATAAGCATTTCATAAAAATCTGAGATAAACAAAATCGAAAATAAGTAAACTAAAAATTAAATTTCTCATAAATGAATAATGAACAAATTTCCCCTCCATAAAACACATTTACTGAAAAATATGAGTTTACCTTTAGGTTTCCTGTATATTAATGATAAACACTGTTATTTACTGTCATGAATGAACAACTTAAAATTTCAAAACATTTTCATAATATGTGTTGTTTAAAAGTGCCTAATACATTTTAGTTATACCTATTAACACAATTATAAAACCTTGACTCACGTAACTTTCCTGTTTTATAGTATATTCATACAAGTAGTTATAAAATCATATGAACAGTATGCTAATGAGTATATTGCCTCTTCTATTGGGTTTAATTTTTACCGCATACAATAATTATAGTCAAAGTATTGTTTCTTTTAATGTGGCTTATTCATTATGCCGCCAGTCTATATAATGAAACAGTTTCATGATTTTTTTCTGTCATTTTCCAGTAAGTAGCAATCTTTAAGTTAAGCGAAAGAGATCCTCTCTTCGATAGGATTTTGCCTAATATGTTTTAGTGAATGATTCTGTAAGCTTACACGGCTGCGCATAACTCGATTCATTGATTATTCCATCAGAAATCTCAATGACATCATCGAGATAAAAAGGGATTTGCAAAATGACTGATTTAATTCCGTTCTCTAATTGGATCTTTTATTCCTCCGCTGTTCGTCATCGTAAAAAGGCAATGGCGATGTACAATGTGGAATTTGAAGACCAAGTCGGTTTTACAGATCCTATGTTTATATATTTTTAGATTTCCCATTGCATAGAACGAAACGTCATGATTAAGCGGTTTTCCGTGGCTAGTAGTACTTTAGCTGCTTAGTTAAATGATTCCGATGATAATTAAAGTTGCGGGCTTTGAGACTCGTTTCCCCTAAATTTTCTTCATTAAACTTATGCATGGTTGATGGTGCTGAAATTATAATGAAGTTTCGCCCTGTCATAAACAGGGTTTGCTTCCAAGCAGATGGAATCATAATTAGCCATCAGATCTTAATTCCATTGAATTCAAGGAAAGAAATCTGGAAATTAGATTACACTGAAAAACTTAAGCTTCAAAGGGTATAGTTTTGACTTATTTAAGCAAGTTGTGAAACAATTTTTGTAAAAAAAGAAAAAGTTGCATCTATATTGCTTTAACATGTCAGAAGATTGCCTTGCATAAAAGTGGGATCACCTGTCACCAAGTGGCTACTATCTTACTAGGTATGTTGACCACTAGACATTAGTATTGATCAAATGTTATGTGGAGAATACATTCTCCACAGGTAGAAACAATTTGATTGTTTGCATTCTTCAAGTGTATGTGTGTTCAAACATTTAATAAGTGGTAAGACTTGTAGATTTAAAACCCAAATTTATTTATTTTATTTGCACAATATTGTGGCTTTTGATCATTCAACAGGTCTGGAAAAGGTCATACGATTTACTACTATTTACTATTATTATATTCCATTGATCTTTGCTATTGTATCATTTTTTGTGTACCATTTTGAAAAACTTATTCATCTGCTTGAGATAACAATGATACCAAATGAATAATGCATGCTAGATAAAATGTTGAAGATTTAGGTTTCCAAGAAATTGTTTATTTAATGTCTGTAATTTCAATATCGAACGAAATATGTAATTCTTGTCTAAAATCTTGCATCATGTCGTTGCATTATCTATTCAACTTTAGTTTTGTTTCATACAAGATTCCAATCCTGGCAGAACCACACATGGCGACTGTATCGTCTAAGGACGGGTCTCCACCAAGACGTACATGTACGTATAAATACGTTTTTACAAACACATGCAAAAAAGTTTGCCCTCTTTGTTTGTTTCAGCCGCCATTTTTTAAATATATGTAAATATCAAAATTTTACAGCTATTAAAGGCATTTAATATATATACATATATAGGTGCACAATTTTGATATTTACATATATTTACAAAATGGCGGCTGAACAAAACCCGGAGGGCAAAAGTTTTTTTTGCATATGTGTGTAAATTCTTGTATATACGTACATGTACGTCTTGGTGGAGAGCCGGCTTAAGATTTTTATACCTTCAAACAAGGCACACGAACAGTTGCCTCGTCTACATCATCATTCTGTCTCAAGTACATTCCTCAATGCTTTTCGTCCTAAGTTGATATTTCAATTCTTGGCTGCTCCAGGTCTGATGAACTGGCACTGCAACAGTAAACACTCCGCACTTAAACTAGACCCACCACGATGGTAAAGATCAGAGTAATTTCGCCAGGCTTGGAATGTCTAAACGCAGACACTCATTAAGTTTTCTCGCCTCGAGCCTATGACCCGAGTTAATGAACTAATCTTCTGGAGTCCTTTTAGGATCGTTTGCCATATCCTATACCGTCCTTCTGGAAGGATGCGAAGGGCAGCCATTATGTCTCGTTACCATGAGCCTGATGAGGTAACATCTTCCGACAATAAACACTGTGGCTCAGGTGGAGTGGATGGCTTTTGCAGCTTGTCTAAGGGTCCCCACGGCCCTCATCTTCTAAGCTTGCAAACCACCTCAGCCATAGAGGCACCCCGCAGGACCTATATCGGGACGTGTGATAATCTACTCCTGCATAATTGTTTTCCATGAAATATGAAGTAATTAGTGCCTCCAGTTGACAAGCGTGCAGGGCCTGTCTTCTGCCAAGGCGCACAATGAAAGCATCTTTTGCTTGCTTAGCTAAATTGAAATTCTCGAGAGCTTTTATAGTTTCTCGATTAGAGATGATATGTGCGCCATATGAACTCTGGCAGTGCGAGTCGATATGGAAAATTGGCGTTTTATTACTTTTTTTGTGTGCTTCTGTTAATAATGCGCGCCTAAGCCTTCCACAACTGGATATTTTCTTCGGTTTTCCCGATGCACACTGAAATTAGTAGTTTTTGAAATGTATACGACTTCATCGAGAAAGCTCTATTGTACGTATAGGCCCCTCGACAAGATGATTAAAATGCAGGCAGGGCTAGGGGGTGAGCAAATGTAGCGTAATATTGCAGTTCTTTTTAATAACTGGGATATATTTGCTGATATCGTATTTCGAGACTCGAGCACTTGCTATTGCTGTGCGCTTGTTACCAATTATATTCCCTACTGAATATTTAAGCGACTTTTGAAAGAATAAAATCAAGCATCGCGTTTTCGTGCGATGAAATTACGAGGGAATGAGAAAGGATCTTGCGATCTTTGGGACACTACAGTCGAACCTGTTTATCTCGAAACCCTGCATATCTCGAAATTTCTGGAATTCCCTACCTTTACAATCTAAATTCAGTGTATGTTCCATGTATATCTCGAAATATGTTTTTCCAAAACTTCTATTTCTCGAATTTCAAACAAGCCTCAATTTCAAAAATCGATGTTCGTTCAATAGATAGCACCCATAAAAAATTTTGTTCGTTAACTATGTACATATTTACATAATTATGTATTTCCAAAGTTGAAGATATGCTAAAAAATTTGCCACTGTGATTACGTACGTATTACTTGAGATTAATAAAAAATGTCGTTCGTAAAGGTATTTTCTATATGTATACATAATCAATAATGGAAAAAATTCTATACAAAAGACATTTCAACCTGTTTATCTCGAAATTTTAATCCTTCCCATAGAATTCGAGGCAGGTTCGACTGTATATGTTTGCAATGTTTTTCGTAATTTTGTTGTGACTTTCAGTTCCTATGTTTTACAGGGAAATTTTGTTGCATATAGTGCAAGAAAATACTGTATTCAGTAGCCTTAAAAATCTGCAAAATCGGTAAATTTTGTGTATAATTTTTAACACCAAAGTTGTATATTTTTGATAAACAACTGTTTATGCTGGAATTTTCCGCTTTTCGGAATTTTTATATATAAAAAGCAACAAAAGTATTTTTTAAAAAAATTCTGTTTAGAAGAATTTTTGGACTTTTTTTTTGGCAAATATTGTGGTAATATTAGTCTATTATCAAATTTTTCCGATAGATTTACTGGACAACCTGCTAGGGTGTCCAGATGTCTTACACATCGGCAAAATCGGGAAATTAGATTTAATTTTTAATACCTATGAAATTAGGGGATTTCTGTTCGCGTCAGGAAATTTCTGTTATTCGTAAATTTTTTACATAAAACGCAAGAAGTTTTTTTCTTAAATTTCTGTGTAAAAGAATGTGTGTAATTGGTCAATTAAGGGAGAGGTCTTTGAACATTTAAAGGAAGAACCTTGAAATATGTGCTAATTTTGTCCGACCAATTTACTGGACAACCTGTGAGGCTGTCTAGAAGACTAACAAATATGGAAAGTCGGGAAATATCCTAATTTTTATCAGTCGGAAATTAGGCTTGAAATTGTGTTGAACTGAAGTCGTAGGCTGGAATTTCGTGTCTGCGTCGGATGACTTTTGTTAATACAAAAATCAGATTTCAAAAACAAACAAATCTATTTTTTCCAATTACTTGAAAGATTTTCAGTTTTTTTCGTAAAATATTATTACTATATGGTTATTGTCCGTGGTATATGGAACCTTTAAGAGATTTACTTTGAAATAATTGGTCATGGGAGAGAGGGTCCTTGAAATTTGCTTTAATTTTTTCCAGCTAAAGTGACATCCTGCTCACATTTTAGTTACATAACAAATAATATATATTATCACCACATTATTTTAAATTTAAGCTAAATCTAAAATTGAAAATGTTGCCACCTGACATTCTTAAAGCACTATGATGGTGTCACGAGCACAATACTATACGAACACTTCATTTCTTCATATTATTAAGAAATTGGTAATCACGTGTTTTGTTTTCTGAGAACTCGTCAAGAGTGATTTGTTAAATGTTTTCATTTACATAAGGGGAAGATTGGCACTGTTGAATTTGCTCGCACAGTAATTGGTAGTTTATTTTTTGCATCTGTTATTCGTGTTCATTATAGACTGTGTGTGTGTATGTGTGTCTCAGTTAAACGAATTTCTATTGATCCCTTTGGTTGTAATTAGAGGCAGAAGGGAAAAACTCAGAACATGCTGGCAGGCAAGCATATTTCAGGCCTATAGAACCGTGTGAATATAGGCAACAATCAATTATGGAACTGCTTTTTTATTTGTAATCTGCGTTGCAAACCTAATTCCATAGTCTTGTATGCATAATGTCGAAATGTTTTCAAACGCCGCACTGCGTTTGATTAGAAATTTAATGTAGGCGTTCATTTATTATTTTAGTTTTCATATACGTGGGTGTGTTGCCGCTAACATCGAATTGGCGTGCATTTCAGCATTCAATTTTCACTTGTAGCTGTTTGGCGTCAACAAGCTGGAAATTCTCTCTATACAAGCCTTTTTCTATCTTTTGTATGCTCAAACAATATTTGAATTTGACTTGCATGCATACATTTAGTGATTCTGTATTTTACATTCACAGAATTGTTCGCCATTTTGAATTAAGGTATAGCAGGATGAACGTTTCAAATATAGATCCCATTATTGATTGACAAAAGTGGTGAATGAAACTTAAAGGGATTTACAGTATGTAAAATTTATATTCACCCCACCACCTTGTTCATGCTATGGATGCTTATAACATGTTTCATAATCA
>JAQGBW010006365.1:0-10704 GCA_034698625.1 Julus scanicus
ACCCCGAGTCCCTTAGCCGAATTCCAAGCTCATTTATGTAAACTAAGAACAGCAATGGTGATAATGGACACCCCTGCTATTAAGGACGTTTAATAGCTGTACATAATTCCAACAGGTGGCGCATGTGCTTGGTAACTTTTAAAGCGGGGAAATTCAAATTTAAATTTAGAAATTGTTTGTTTTTTTAAAAAAACTAATAATTTAAATGGATAAATAGAAATAACAAGACCATGTTTACGTGTTAAAGAATTTTTATACATTTTTAGTTTTATTTAAAGCGAGTTGTAAATTTGACCCATTGAAAGGGATAGGGTGTGTAAGGCCCGTAATTTGTTCGTAACCCCAACCGCCTGCCTCTCCTATATAACTAGCCTCTCGAGGAATGAGGAAGAGGAAAGTTTGTGGGGAGTGGTTTTTTACTATCTCTTTAACCATACCAATTTGCCCTGCCCTCTGATGAGACACTTTTCAAAGCAGAAATAGCCTGACTTTTGTTGTTAGTTATGAACTGATGGCACAGTCCGTAAGGTCTGCAGCTCGTAATAGCCTGGGTCACGAGTCATCGCAGAATCGAATCTGGCAGATGTCACAAATGTGTTCATAACAGCTGCTGCCTGCCCCTCCTATTTACCCTCTCCACTTCTACGTAACTTGTACTCAATCTGCGAAATGGGGAAGGCAGAGGGAGTAATAGAAGAGGTGGGGAAGGTTTTTTTTTAGGCTATCTCTTTGAACATACCAATTTGCATTTTTTACGCCTATAAATTTGGAGATTCTGAAATACAGGAACAAGACAAAAACGTTTTCAATTTTATGGAACAATAAAACAATGATAAGAAAATTTGATACTATGAAGTTATACAATATCAGATCGGATCCATCATACTTACCTAACCTAGTTTAGGATAGGTTAGTATGATGGATCCGATCTGACATTGTATTACGCGCCTCTGTAAATTGAGGCCCGATAACTTCATAGTACCGAAAATTTCTATTGGTTTTATTGGTTTCAATTATTTCTATGGGTTTCTATTGTTCAGTCAACACAGCTAAACTATAGAAGTCAATAGAAGCCAATAGAAGTCAATACAGGCACCATAGAAAACAATTAAAATCAATAGTGTCCAAATAACAATAGAAATCTCTATTGGTTTCTATTGTTTTTTGCACCAGGGAGACTGGACAACTACATTAACCTGATTTGTTAATGCTATCAGTTAAATTCGTCAAGATCCTTTGGTGTATTTCTATATAAAAAAAGAGTAAAAAAAGACTTAAAACAGAAGTGCTGAAACAATCATACTGGAACATCCATGAAATTGGATGTCAAGTCTGATTTTATACATTTCCACGAGTTTGTCAAACGCCTACAAAACCTCCAACTGCGCAAATTCTATACAACTCCACGGCATAATAAAAAGCTACAAGAAGTGCAAAATTGCTTTAAAACTGCAAACGTCGAAACAAAACGTTTCCCCTCTCCATACAAGACGTCACATTATTACGCATAATACGCAGTGTTGCTAGCAGCCTCTAAAATTCCAGAATCCGCCCCAACAGCTCGACACCTCTTGTTTGTCCACAACCAAGCTTGCAATCTCCCTTCGCTTCTGCCATCACTTATTCCAGATCTACTCACGGAAGCAAAAAAAAAAAAGGCGAGGGGTTTCGGCAGGATGGGAGATAAAAGCCTTTAAAGAAATAACTGCGAGCAAGCAAATAATGGGATTGCCGCTTTAAGACGATTACCACAATTCGCCAAATACTCCTCCCTAGAAAATAGGCTTTCATGAACTCAGACAAATGGAGGGGTTTGTTTGAAAAGATAACCGATTTAGGAGAAGAAGAAGAAAAAAAAAAACTGCTGGCGATAAGATGATGATTATCATCATCATTACCACCATCATCAACATGTTCTCTGCGGAGGAAAAGAGTTTGTGGGGGTCGTGGCATCCACACGTTTATCGCATTAAGAAAATAGCACAAAAATGACTTCTGGTAGAAAAAAATATATATACAGGCGAGAGTTATGACAAATGCCTCGTTTCCTTAATCTGTCATGTGTCCTGTACAGCAATAAAAACTGTTCAATTATCTCGTAAAAAAAACTCCACCAGAGAAGTGCTGCAACATGGCTGAAAAAACACTGTCAAAATGCAAAAAAAGAAATTCTGACGAACAGTACCTATACTTGTCAGAGAAAGAAGGGACGAACAGTTTAACGTCGTGGTAACTGTTATTTAGTTTAAAAACTGGCATCTTATATATTTTCAGATATTCTTGAAAAACCCAAACATTTATTCAGAAACGTTTTGATATGACAAGTGCATGTTATATGATTCTGAAACGTTATGTCTTGGATACTTTTTAGATGTGATTTGTTGTGATTTTAACGTGGTGATCTGTTGTCACTGGATTTTATTGAGATGATTATTATTTTATTTTTATTGTATGATTTCTTTCCTAATTTCTTCATTTCTATGTAACTTAGTGTGTGTTGGATTTGCTATATGAGCGTCACATAAATAAATTTTAAAAAAATAATAATAAAAAAATATATATGCAACTGAATAACAAAAGTAAATGGTTTAGCAAAGCCAACATTAACCATAAACCATTTTTTTTCCAGGTTCGTAAATGATAAAAATCAAATTAAAATAGCTTATGATCGTAGTGGGAATGTTATGCTTATCTCAAGCATAAATTTTCAGTGAATTGAATATAAGCAAATTCTTATGACTTCATCGAATTGAAAGACAAATCATGTCATTCATTCTATGCTCTTTGAAGTTAATTAAATTTTGGATCACTTTGTACTTTATAAAGTTGGGTCCATATATGATTTACGTAGAATGATTAGATTTTAGTACTTCCAGACAGTCACTAAAAACGTATAACAAGAGTGGTTATAAATCGACATGTGGCGCATACATATGCCGATGCCATTTTGCGTCTTATATACTTTCAACTACAGAGGTATATATAAGCTGGATTCAGCGCTCAATTGTGTGCAGAAAGTACTATAAACGAGTGTTCAACCTCTGGGTGTAATCGCATCAGGGGATATTGTGACATTATAGCAACGTTCATATTAAATTGGATATTACTCTTATAATGTGACAACTGTTGCCATCAGAATTATATCCCTCTCACGATGGTCCTCTGGCTTGGTGTAACCATTGATAACAAACGAGCCTAGTTCCATCCACGTGGATTAAGCATTTGACAAGATTAATACCTAGGAAACGGCAACAAGTAGACCAGGTCCAACAGAGAAAGCCTCTCAGATTAAATATCTTAACAAGCAAACCGTGAAGATGACAATGAAAGGAAGGAAAGATATGAAAATTTATCACATTGCAGCCATCCTACACACGACATGTCTGGCAACTTAAGAACAATCACGAACTTGTTTATACATATACAGAAGTTAACTTTTTTGCTAGTCTATCAATGGACATGTCACGCGCATTGAGTCAAAATTAACTTAAGCATACAATATGAAACTTGACAAGGCCATGACACCATATATGCAACGCTCAACCTACAACTTGTGACGCAATTACAAACACAAGACGGTAAAATATTTCAAACTGCTGTAATTACACAGAAAATGCATCCACTTATTTTACTTCGTTGAAATTGAAATAGTAATAAACTCCAAAGTTTGACCCACACGTTTCAAGAAGAAAAAAAATAGCAGTTGTCAATAAAGCTGTTCAGCAGGTTGCCTCGCACAAAACTGCCAAAATCCCAGAACCGAAACACGTCCTTTGCCGCACTTTAGGCTACATGTTCTGTTAGAAATAACTCATTATGAATATTCTATGCCATTGAGAAAATATAGCAGCGTGCATGTATCTTAAAAATTGGGCTGTCAAAAACGTAGGCGCAGCCGTGTATGCCTGGTATAATTAAGGGGTGTGTCTAATGCGATGAGGATCTTGTGTGAATAATTAGAAAACCACATTGTTGGTGACAGATCTCAGATGATGCATTGTTGGCATGCATGTGTCAGACTCAATGTCACCCAATTTGTTATTCTAAATTGACGCACTAGACATCTATAGGCCATACACTTCCTTCCCCTTGGAATCAAAGACGTGCATATATGAAGGTACACATATACACTGACACATTGTTTTCACAATGGGTGTTAATTTTGGGGACTTTAGTTACTAATTGGACAGATCAGATCTTCGCGTTTTTATAATGGAAGATCGTGTGTCACTTCCCTAATTGTTTCTCCCTCAGACCCTCACACATTTGCGTAACATTTGTAAGCTAGTGGAAACGTTTCTTTTGTTTCACACACTATAATAGTTATCCGTATAGAAGCTTTAGGGAATTGTGTAATCCTTAAGCCGCGTCTCCACTGCACTCATGAAATATTGAACAAAAATGTTGATCAACATGGCTTGCTGAAACAAATTTTAAAAAACAAGTTTGCCTACCGTGATGTTTGAGCAAACTGATGACGTTTTTGTTTGTTGAAAAACCATGTTTCATCAACATTTTTCCGATCGCTCCTGAGGCGGTCCGGATCAAAGGGAAAAAATGTTGCAACTTTACTGCGCATGCTCAGCCATGAGGTCAAAAAGGCGCTTTGACCAAGAGCCTTATGAAGTATGGCTGAGCATGAGCAGTAAAGTAGCAAAATTTTTGTCCAACTTTTTTCAATATATAGATTGAGACAGGTCAGCATTCTTCAAAACGTTGAGGAATACAATGTTTCAGGTTTGTCTAGAATGTTTGTGTGTTTGGAGTTTGCATGTTTTATGTTGAATGTTCAATGAAGAGTGCAGTGGAGACGCGGCTTAACAAAGTGAGAAAAACGTTGTATTAATTTGCAGAATAACCACCCCACGAAAAATTTTACTGTTCGATTTTTAACCTTAGAACACAAAGTTGCGCATCGGGCCTGTGTTATCCATTATGGAATGAAAATGTTCCATTTTGTAGGTTCAATTGAAGTTATTGATTGTTTGATAACATAAACCAATTCTCGGGTCTTCCAGCTCATAAACATATGCGCCACATATTGGTATGGTTAGAAAATAACAGCCATGGTATAATCATAAGGTGATTCAAAATAGACAACATGTTCATTTCAATCGGTGGCAATATTTGGGAATACCTTTTAAATTGGTCATTGCAAGGTGGTAAGAAATAGCTAGCTTTCCAAGCTCATATTGATCGCAAAGTGTACTACATTTCGTCTAAGAGTTGAGGATTCTTAATAATCCAACTTGTCTCATTTGGCAACTCAAACGAAACCGAATATTGATTTTTTTTCCCACCAACTCCTAATTACATCAGCAATTGTCAATGAACAAATATATAAAGTAACATCGTTCAATGCTCCTGTTGGCAAGAAGCTGGTGATAATGAAGTCTTATTGTAACGCGGACCATGACTAGAGCCAAGATTTTTTTTTTTTTCAAATCTCAACCAAAAGCTAGTTCAACATCAAGAAGTGCTGGCGCGTACAACGGTCAATGTTGAATATATTGAACGGAAGAAACCATCCTGTTGTGGCCTGATAGAGGAGAAACACGATGAAATATCTATGTATAGCTTTAGGTGGCTAAATAAAGAACAAAGGAATGGATGGTAACAAATTTTGCCAATGGTGATAACAATTACGCCTAAACATAAATATGTAAACAACAAGTCTTTGGTTACATTTATTTATTCTAAAATAATCTATATATTAAAGCATTGTTTATGAAATGGCTATTTGCGTAAAAGATAATGGTCACCATTGTGTAAGGGCAACCATGATACAATGAGTAATTTACAATCAATGTTAATTGTTACAACAACCAATATCAGTACAGTATTTTAGAAATAGTTTAAAGAAAGCAATAAAATTGCAGAAAATGTGTGGATATTGTCAAATGATGACCACTCTTCGTTTCTCCACTGCGAATTTCTGCTTATTGCCATGGTTTGTATGTTCTACTAAAGAGCCTATACATCAACAGCGTCATGTGGAAAAATTAGTAACGATTGGAGGGATAATAGAGTGCAATTGTTTTCGTGACCTTTTTTTTCAGTCTTCCAAGCAATCCAAAACTGCTGACTGGCCCATTGAGCGTCGTAGTTTAACTTAAAACAATCACTGGATCTGCAGGTTGTTTGAGTGCCATTCTGCTGACCATGTACGGACAAAATGTACTCTGCAATTCTCGATTATCTTGCCCCTCAAATCGCAAACAGAAATGAAATGTGTTGGACACTTGTGGTAATGCATACAAGTTACCATATTAAAGCGTAGCACAAGGGCTTTGTTTATGCTGTTCATGTGCAAAAAATATGCTATTAGACGCCAACACACACTAACACCACACAAATTGCAACTGAATGCTGCAGGCCTATTTCAAAGTGAAAGGATTAGATAAATTCACGAGTTTTGCCTGCTAAATAAATCTCATAAACTCATTAACTTCGTAAAAACTCATCCCAGTAAGTTGGACAGGACATGAAGCATCCAAAAATTCGTAGAAAACCATCCTGAAGAGGCCACCAATTATTTCCAGTTAGGAGAGTTTTATCTTCAATACAGTGTCCCCAATAAAACTTTCGTCTTGAATGTAGATAGGGTAAAAGATTGAAGATGAATATATTTGCATGTGATCAAGGACCAGGGTTCACCTAATGTGATCCCCTATCTCTGGGAGTCTGGTTGTGCATGCATTACAACCACCAGCGATCCCATTAAATCAAAATCAATACGATCCAAAACAAAGATTTGGATATGCCAATATGGAAAAAGTATAAACACAAATGGATAAAAAATAGGGAACCAAACTAAAACTCCAAATGTTCAGTTAAGTGTAAATTAACGCACATGGTGTTTCACGTTACCAGGAGGCAATTCAATGTGTTCAAAAACTGATAGTGTATATGAATTTATGGTTCCGATTCAAAAAGCACTGCAACAAAAAGTGAAAAGGGATGTTGGGTAAAGAAAAAGTCAAAGGGACACGTCATGAATAAAAAAATCGACCCCATCAAAAGCGTCAATCCGCAGTTGTTAGCCAGAAGAATAAAACATGACAGATAGACAGGCAGATGCCACCAATGAAAATGGCCAGAAGGGAGTTCAGCTCATTTTGCCATTCAAAAATATAGCATCAAAATCAATTCAAATAAAAAAACCTGGTGGATTGTGTTGAAGCATGAATAAAATAACAGTTGGGCAAATATATATATATACGTTATCTGTTTGGAAAGTGAATCTTAAACTATTTGAAGAGCCAAGTTTCTACGTTTCTTGAGTTGGCCATTACAATTAGAAAATATGGAAGTAAGGATTGTGATTCCAATAAGCTTTCATCAAGTTTTTTGCAGAGATTTTCACTGCTCCTTTGATTGAAGCACACCGTCTGCTTTATCATTACAGTGTTGTTAATTGCACCCTCGTGTGTGAAATGGCGCTGCCACTGATTTCCTAACAACAATATCAACGAAACCTCAATTACCGATTGCGAGCCTTGTTTTGGTGGTCGAAAATCAATAGCACTTGCTTATGTGTTATGCAACCTTTTTGAATCATGGCGAAAAAGTTCATGGAAATCTCTTTCAAAATCTGATCCAGTTACAGGAATGATCATGCTTAATCACACCATTTTGGGTCCTACAATGGGTACATTTTAAAGTGAGCCCATGATGGTATCAGTGCTCATCAGAATTTCAAATTTCTTACCATATATCGAATGGAATTAAAAAATTGTATTCAACCAGAAAGCAAAAAAACAACAAGAACTTCACTTTTTTAAACAAGTGAATGTGTTGATTTGGCATATGTGTAACTTGTCATGCCAATACATGAAATTATTCCCACAGTTGCCTTGGCACTGTTTCACTATTATGCATTTCAGAATAAGTCTAGCTTTTAACTTGTGACAAGGTATAAGCAATATTGGATGGAAACTGTACATCCGACACTCGAGTGTTACAGGTCATAATTACACAGGAAATTTCAACTAGGATGCATTACAAAAAAATCAAAAGCAAAAACTTGTTTTTCATCCAAGCATAAAAAAATGGTTAAAAATGACCAAGGCTCCAGCCAGGTGGTCTAGAACCATATTTCTTACGCATGCTGGATAAACATGGCAAGCACTCCCAAAAAATGGAAGCCTACAGGAAAGTGAAGTGAACATTGGACGAATCACAATGAATCTCATTCAACATAGGGTTGTTTGTAGTTTCAGGCCACCTACCTCGCCTAGTTAATGAGACACTGCATTTTATTTGCGGGCGTAACAGACATTGCATTTGGGTGTAAATACACTTTTGAAACTAAAAGTTTTTATACCATAAATTCAGATGTCAACAAACTTATGGTTTTCAATTATCTTCGTTTTGGGACTTTATATCCGAACGCATTTTAAAATGAAGAAATAAAAAGTAATCTTCTATAAAAAGGCATCACAATTTAGTGCAACAATTACAATTGGATTCTTTACTGTCCTGTTAAATGGAGCACAAATAACTCGCTTCTACAACCATGACGAGTTTCGACTGAACTCTAAGTTATTGTTAGCCGATTAATTGTTGTACTTATTACACATGATCGTGCCACGAGCATTTTTCCTTTACCATTCCCTTCCAAACAGCATTTCTAGCAGATCCAATAAAATCTTTCGAACATGAGTCCACTGACTTCAATCGGACCAATCTGGAAATCAACTTACGATCTCGCGATATATTACTGAGAATTCATTATATCGAGTAAGACCACGGTCAATTGCCAATCATTCCTATTGCTATAGCTATGTCTGGATGCTGTATAGCCCTAATTTAATCAAGCTCCATTACGAGCCAACAATTCCTCTGTTTGATTTATATATATTAAGGGGATAGAATACATAAGGACATGTCCAAATGATTTTCCTGAAATCATGTCCAATCTTATAAACAAACTAATCGAGCATAGGATTAATATTGGGGTAATATCCATCTAATGCCACTCTTGATTTATACATTGACTAACTGCATGTTGGGTGGCTTTCACCAACAATTCGAATGTCAAAATTGCGGAATGAAATACGTTCAACTGACAGTAAAAATTATAGAAATTTGATTTTTTTTTTTTTTTTTTTTTTAAACTAAACTGACGGTGAGGAATTAATTATTGAAGCATCTAGGCCTGATAGCGTACAGCTCTATTATTATCCACACATGCATGGTTCGATAAAGGTGTATACACGCATGCACCACGTGATTAATTGCAAATGTATTACCTTCACGAATAACTCATATTTTCGAGTGGAAACAACAGCAAACTCGTTTGAAAATTAAACCCAGATCATGTTTAAACGTAAAGCTTACCTGCAAAACAAAACAATAACAGCATAATTAGAGCAAAATTAAAAGACTGATGAAAACGATGGATTTTGAATATTAAATTAGTGTTCGGAGACCAAAAGGGAACTAATTCGTGATAACAGAACATGATTTAATTGGACACTATAAGCTCCTCCCGATCAATTTAAGTGCTGCACAAAATTAAAAAAGGAAATCAATGCTCCCTATTCACACGCGAAATGAAGCAAAAATCAATGCACGAAACTGCATATAACGAGATAAGAGCCAAGGCTTGCCGGTGTCCAACAACGAGCGAACCAGACTCACGCAAAAGAATTAATTTAATTAAGTTGACTGTTAATGGAAAATGTATACAGGTTGAAAATTGCATTTGACACTGACGCATATACTCGACTATAATTAAATAATCAAATAACCCAGCGAAAGGCATTTGCCGTATTAGAAATTCAGCTTGCAGCCATGTAATCTTGATAAATTGGGAGATTAAATGTAAACAACGACACTTATAGCTAAGGTGGAGATAGATTTCATTACATTTCTTATTCAAACACCCGAGTCAAATGCGACTATTGCAATTCCTCGAAATGCTGCATTTTCCCAGAAGGACTTTGGAAAAAACGAGAAAGCATACGTTAATGGCGTAAAGTGTGGATTTTCAACTGTAAATCGCTGAATTTGTCTTTTTTAAAAAAAAAAAAAAAAAAAAAAAAAAAAAAAAAAAAAAAAAAAACAGCTTTATTTTTTTTTTTTTCAAAATGGATTCGCGTAATACTTTAATCTGAAATAAAAATTGTAAATTCACCTTGATTTGAGTAAGGAGACCTACGTGGTTCATATAATAAAGTATCGGATTATAAATATGCTAATAATTCTCTTCCCCATCAACTTCTTTCCGAAGCCCATTTTTTATTAATGGCGTTGCCTCTATATATATGCAAATGTATTTGGATCTATCTATCTTTTTTTGTTTTTCAACAGTCAAGATAATAAAGGGGCGCAACTGTCGCCTTTAATTACTCCTTGTAAGCTGCACTAATGTAATGCCGTTAAAGGATTAAGGCACTATTTTAAGAAACGGTTTATAATCCCCTTCTTTCCCCCAAAGGAAGATTATAATACGATGTGGAGAAGAAGCAAAGAAGATTGAAGAGAAAAATGGATTCACACAGCTGATGCCTAATTCCGTGTACGACGCTTAGAAACAGCGGCCATATTGAAGTGCATTTAAACAACGTAATAATCTGGCTTGCCACGGGCATTATAGCAACTAAAAACATACAATGTACAGCTAAAGGGGCTTCTCCACTGCATTGAACATTGAACATTGAACATAAAACATGCAAACATAAAACATGCAAACATTCA
>JAQGBW010006366.1:0-10704 GCA_034698625.1 Julus scanicus
CGTGCCATAATTAAAAAAGGCCGTTATAGCGAAAGGCCGTATAAAGAGCGGCCGTATATCGAGGTATGGGTGTAATTAATTGTTCGCATATATGTATATTATATTTGCATGTACAGGTATATGGCTAGACGTGTAGCACACATGTAAGCATGCCTATCCAAACGCCCATCATTACCCACATATGACCCATCATTGACGAAATATAGTCCATACATGACTATTTATGCATGGCCTGTATTTGGCTCACACATTTACGTTAAGTGACAATAAATGTATCCCACAGAAAATCTAGCCATTTGAAGAAATTTAGCAGCAAATTAGGCCAGGATTACTGTTTATAAGCAAAACCCGGTTAATTGCACATTTTCGGCTTGCTGGGTCACTGCGCAATTAGGCGGGTTCGACTGCACATGCAAAGTGGACCAATGGATGTTGTGATGTTTATAATCGACTACCATGAATGGTGTATTTACGTTGCTCGGGAATTTATTACCCCCTTTGCCCCCTCGCAACTGTAAATAAACACGAGCACATTGCGTTGGGTTTTACTTCATAGAAACGACACTTGCTTTACTTGATCTGCTTCAGGATGGATTTTTCTATTTTTGTTTTATTTCCCATATCGCCTCTATCCAACTTCCCTTCACAAGCAATTCGGCTTCAGAGCGATTCTGTCAACTTTCCTCGTGCTCATCTTTGATTTGATGATTTTGTGAACATACAAAACAATTGTTTTTATTCTGGTTTTTTTGTGAATATCGGATACGGTTGCCAGATTGGTGTTCGGAAGCAGGTTTTTCGGAAATTCATTAGCGTTGAGTGAGGTAAGCTTAGCGTTTCCAGTATATAAATAGTCAATCTCATCCATTTAAGAAAATGAGTTTTCTAAGGATTTTATGAACCGTGCTAGTTTTTGAAACTACGTACTTATTACAAGTGTCGCTATTCAGTTCTTGAAACATTCCTTCAGTTCAATTTCATTTTAATTCCAACCCTTTTCTAGATGTTGGAGTTTACAAGCAGTGCGATTCAAAGGCGTTTTCGTAATCACTAAAATGCAAGAGAATTTTAGGAAAGAACCGATTTGTTTTAACTTTCAGTGAAATTGGTCTGCGCTTTAGTGTGAGAAAGACATTTCATACAGTAAAATATAGAAATGTATCTATTCTTCACGTTTCCTTGTAAATTCTGCATAAATATGGTTGCATTGAACCTGTACAAGGATTTTTTATTAAAATTTTCTTCAGTGATTAAAAGATGCAATTCTGAAAACTTTATATACTTTATGTAGTGCACTTGATGTACTTTCTTAAAATGAATTGGTGATTAACAAAAGGTTTAATTGTAGTTTTATTATCATAAAATTGCCTTTAAGTCCAAAACTGCCCTTTTATGTACAATGTGCGGCATAGTAATTCCTTTAAAGGCCTTTTTGGAGAAAAAAAAACTAAGTGCAAAATTTAGTTACTGAACTAAGCACTTTTAAACCAGTTTACAAGAAAAATTGCTGAAAAAACTATTACCAATGATATCAGTTTGTAACTTTCACAGTTGACTGATTACCTTTTAGTTGTATAAATGCTAATAGCTCATTAGTTTATTACTAGTTTACTATCAATCATTCACTTTGTCATCAGTTTACAACTAAGTTTTCTCTATAATGCCCAGCAATAATTTCCATAAAGCAATTAAGTACACTTTTTTCATAGCGTGTGGGGAACTAGGGATTTTTAGGAATTTTGGTGAGGTTGGTGCTGTTAGGTAACACTGTTAATAAAGTATGAATAAATCTAAGATGGCGACCGTGCAGGTTATTTCTATGCTTTAATCTGCACTAATATCACTAAAATACCAGGGAGTGACCACATAGCGGGCGCAAATAACTGTGAAAGTGGTGGTAATGTATACAGTAGAACCTGTCTAAATGCATCCTGTGTAAATGAATAACCTCTCTAAAAGCATAAAATCTATTGGTCCCGACTTGGGACCCGTGTAAAACTTAACAAACCTAAAATCAGGTTACTTTTTTTTCCGATGTAGGCATGCAAGTTTATTAACAAATGTTGAAGACAGGGAGATTCAAGACAATTATTGTACTTGTACATGCACTAAAATTATGCAAAATAGCTAGTGACTCATGTAGGATTGAAAAAAGGGGAAATTCCCTCTTTTTCAACTGTATGTGCGCATGTCTACTCTGAACCTGCCTAAAAGCATATTTTTCACCGGTCCCAAGAATACGCATGCCAGGTTCGAACTGTATAATGGAAGACACATATTTTATCAATGTTCTATATTGATTTATGTTTATATAAAAGTTGTATATACAGCTTCTTAAAAGGTGCCCAGTGTAGCAAGCCGTTAATCCTCCAAAGGGCTATTAGAAATTTTTTCATATTGTAACTGTTTTATTGATTTTGGCTTCAAAATGAAGTTTAGTAAACTTTTATAAGCATCTACTTTGCAATAATTTAATTGCTTTTTAACCTACGTGTAACTGATATATAATATGGAATTCAGAACAATATATAACTTATGTTCTCGTATGTTGCACGAAGTTTTGAATAAATTTTAGATTGGATAATTGGGATGATTTGAAACGTGATTATTAAACATGTTTTTTAAACGGTCATCACTTGAAAAACATCTCACATTTTCTCAAAAACACTTGCGTTTTTATACTGGCAATATTCAATTGTAACTTCAGCATGATTGTGCAGTGTAAATACATGAATATATTTTTGAAGTGAACATGCAGACTTGCTTTTATTGCAATATTCATATGATTATCAAAAAAATGTACAATCACTATCTTGTGTATACTTTTGTGAAGATATTCATTCGAATAATGTTGTCAGTTGATAGCGAAAAATTGCTGCAAGAGGCACTTCCAATGTGTATTAAAGTGCACTCGGTATTATTATTTCTGAAAAATTCTCTTATAACATATTCTGGCAGTTTTTTATGCCATGCGCCTGTAAATGTCTCCTGTTGCCGACGTCGTCACTGGGATCCAAATTATACTTTCGGATGATTTGTTCTAGCGAAATTTTATTCCGAAACATTTTCTGAAAATAATCGATAACTGACACGAAGGATTCAAACAGGGAATCCCACAAGGTGATCGAATAACCTAGAAAACTGTGAAATAAGGAATAAAAAAAACTGTTTTGGTGATTTATCTTCTCTTGCAAATCATTCTGTCATGTCCCCACATTATTTGCCAGAAATTTTGTCTTGTCCTGCAATTATTCAGTGTCCTTCAAGATTCAATGTTTCTTTTCTTTTTTTTGGCTAGTACGGTATATATATATATATATATCGTTTAAGCATCTTGTAAGTAATGCTGTGTATTTACAGAAATACAAATCTAGTCATATGTTAAATTATATATTTAGCAATGGTTTTTTACTTTTAGTATTATGAATGGGATGCATGTGTGCGTGTGTGAAAATGATGCATGTGTGCATGTGTGAATGGGGGAAAATAATGCATGTGTGAAAATGATGCATTTGTTGCATATATTTACTAACATTCATGCTCTGTTTAAGTACACAAGACAAGGAATATGTGTAGTTTTATAAAACTATATACAGTAGATCCTGTCTAAAAGCATACTTTTTACATGTCCCAAAAGCATGAATTTAGACATGTTAAACGGTAAATTAATTTTTTTTTAAATTAGTTTATTTTAAAATACAATCCATTGTTCAAATGAATGTAATTTGAACAATGGATTGTATTTTAAAATAAATTAATTTAAACAAAAATTAATTTACCGTTTAACATGTCTAAATTCATGCTTTTGGGACCTGTAAAAAGTATGCTTTTGTCATATTTTCCATCTAAAAAATTATTTAACGATACTCTCACAATTTATTGGTTTTGAGCATTAACATACTGAAAAAAATTTACAACGCATTCTAATATCATGTTTTGACATTAATTTAACATGTTGTTATTGTGCTAGTTTTATGAGGGCGTGAGGAGTAAACATTTTTGAGCTGGGGAGAAATTTGCCAACATAGCATGTTTGCAAATTCTTATCTAAAATTAAAGTATTTTGCATGACTGATTTATTTTTATTTTTTTATTATTTAGATAAAGACATGAATTGCAACTTAAAATGAAGTTTTACATGACTGAATTATTTTTGTGTTTTCTAAGGACATGTATTGTAACTTAAAATAAATTTCGAATACTAAAATGACATTTAAAGTATCTTATATGGTTTTAAATTTCGTTATAATCATATCTCAGTCATAAAACTTTTCTTAAAATAAGACTGTTTTTTTTTACTGTTAGGTGTATGTTTAGAATGGTGTTATTATATGAAAATTGCGTAAATTGCACATTAATGCAAGAACGTGTAAAAATGCAAATGTATTTTTAAATCATGACTTTTCACTATTTGTACAGTATGCTCTAAAACTTAAACAATGTAGGGCATCACCAAATAAGTATGTTTATTCTTAAATGTTTACGCTTCGTTTTATGCCAAAACATTTGCGATTGTTGTGATTAACAAAATTCTAAATCAGTGAAAGTAAATGGGGTTTATCATCATTTCCTTGCATTGAAGTGGTAGATTGTTGTTATTATTTTCATAGGGTTTAATTCTTGCATGAAGATAGCGCATTTGGTTATTTTCAGGAATGTTTTTCTTTTCATTATATTCTTATAAATTTGGCATTTTGATAATTTCTAGGAAATTGAGTTTCATCACGGGTTGTCCTTATTCATATGTAGATTACATCTGGAAGGGTATTGATATTTATTTTCATGGGAATTGGGGTTGCTCCAACTTTAATCAGTTTTGAATATGAGTTTATAGTGCATTTCGTTGCTTCCCATCTTGAGTTTGATGCATTGTTCATTCTGGCATGTTCCCGGTTTGCAATAAATCCTGCTGGAGCATGCAAATATTTTTTTTGAAAAAAGTGACAACCCCGTTTCCAAGACATTTCATTCAATGTACGATACTGCATGTATGCAAAACACTCGAAGAGTTTGTGTATTGCCAAAAAAAATTGAACAATGGCATCAAAATATATGGATCTAGACATTTTAAAAGATAGCAAGAAAAAGCAAGCCGAAGGAATGATTTGTTATTGGGCATGAAACAAACCCGAAGTTAATTGGAAATTCCAGGCGAACGTATAATTGTAAATTCGAGCTTTAAAATAACAAACTTTTATTTAATACTTAAATGTTTTTGAACTTTTGAGAGACTTGACTATGGATCATTTTTATTTATTTTTTGGATTTCTTTGAAATTCTAAAATACCATTTTCTTTGAAATTCTAAAATGGTATTTAGTTTGAAGTCCTAAAATGGTATTTAGTTTGAGGTTCTAAAATAGTATTTTGTTTGAAATTCAACTGCAACAAGATGTATAGTCTTTATTTTTCACATTAAATTTAATAAAAATCAAATTATTCTAACGCTTATTGTATTTATAGTAAATGTTATTATTGTATTATTATTGTATTTATAGACCTTGCATCTATTAATTAGTTCAATTAATTTAATATTTTCTACAAAATAATTTGCCACATTTGCTTTCTGTTGTCAATGTTTTAGGGGCACTAAAACTTTCAGTAGACTTGGGAAATGAAAGGATTAATTATTCAACAACAAATCTAATATCAATTCCTACCAACCAATTGGGAAATTAGTTCTGTATTTTTTATGTCTACGTTTCTGCTTCAGAGATCTTGTTCCTCGTGAATTTTTTTAATGGTATTTATAGGTTTACAAAAAAGATGGGACATTGCCAATAATTTAAAGCTTTAATGTGTAAAAGATTGACTTGTGTGCCTGCATTTGTTTGTGTAAAATGGTGGCCTTGTGTTAAAGCACAATACTGCAGGAAGCAAAAGTGAGATTTCGTTGTCAAAAAGTAAGTTTTTTTTACTTCAAATATAAAACTTTTATAAAAGTATAGTTTATAAAGACAATGTTTTATGTACCAGTTAGGATGGTTATGATATTATTAGATGTTTACTAGAAATCTGCCAGGTCCTATTAATCCTATGGTGTGTTTGAGACAAGGACTTTGGGGTAGGAGGTTTGGGACAACAGTGCAGGAGGAATGGGACTGTCCAGTTCACCATCTAAGGAGTCTGTAGAAAACTTCTTTAATAATGAACTTAATAATATAGATTTAATATCATGCTGAATCTTTCCACTACATTACTCTGTTGAGAAAGGTCAAGATTTCAGGAAATCTATAAATTTTGCATTAATGTTAGTCCCTTTTCGCAATGACAGGTATTTTTTTGAAAACACTTTTTTTGAAAAAGCGTTCTTATTTTTTGCAAATAAATAACATCTAAATTTAGTGTGGTGTAATCCCTTGTAACTCCTTTTAAATAGTGTCCCAATTCTTCTGCACACAAAAGGATTGGGACAACATAGAGAGGAATTTAATTTCAAATGTATTTTTATTTTAGTGATAAGAAAATATTTTCAACACTATGCACAATATTGACAATTGTTAAAAGTAAATTCGTGAATAAAATTTATTATATTTTTTGACTTTTTAATATAATACATTTAAAATTAAAAAGGTGAAAAATTTCCCATTCTTACCCGCTCTCCCTTACAGTTAGTTTTGTTTAATCTTTGATATAAACAAATATTTTATTGTTCTCCTTTACTTTCAAATTTAATGTTTAATCTCGTGTGCAACCCTTCTGTTTTAAACAAAGTTGGGTATACGGATTTAACATCACTACCAGATGGCATTTTTAGTTTGTCTGTTTGGCACCATAGGGGTAGCCTTATTTTAAATTTTAAAGTATTCTTAAATTTATTCTTCAGATCTGCTCGAGTTTCTCTTGTTATGGACAGAAAAGGTTTAGTTTAAAAATATGCAGTGGGTTGAACATGTAACACAAAAAAAAACCTTCCAGCTTGCTGCAGTAAAAATTTCATTAAAAGTACATCAACTCCACCATCTGGCTGAAATCACGTGCGGGTTTCATGTGTTGCTGGCATTGATTGGCACTCATTGGCAGTTAGGGACGTTTCAACTAGCAATAGATCCTGAAGCTGATGTTTATCATGATGAAGAAAAGCTTTTGACTCAATTATCGAACGTTTCTGGTGCAGCCTTGGCAGTCATGGCCCATTATTAAGTTGTCGAATTTGAACAAGGTTGGAAGTTTGTGTAAAGTCCTGTCAAGATAATAGAGCGCTCTATATGGTTTCCCTTTTATAATAAAGATTCTAATGTCTTGAACACAGCTGGTCACGTTCTCAATGTGACTAGAGTATTCAAAATTATGATTGCATAATATCTCTGGCATTAAGTCAAATGTACAGCTTGGTCGTCAAGTTTGATAGCTTTTTTATTTTCACAAAGTTCGACATTAAAAATTATGATTCTGAGTACACTAAACATATGACAGCAGGCAAAGTCAAGTTTATTTTTTAGAAGTGCTGTCTTGTGTAGTCTGTAGATGTTTCTCTTTTTAAAATGTAAGGTTACTTTTTAATAGTATATAGCATTATCGACGTGTCTATATCTTTTGTAATTTAAGTTAATCCCATTTTCATCTTTGTAGAGGAAAGTTTTAATGCTTTTCATGCTTGAGACTTGGATTCAATTCCCATGTCGCTGATAGCATGATTGCTGTTTTCAAGTTGTTTCCAGGAAAATACAATAGGGGTACTCAAATGAACTTTTCACTTTGGCAGTTGGACTATTATTATTATTATTATTATTATTATAAACACTTTATTTGCATAAAGGAAAATACAATGGTCAAAGTAAAAGTAAATAAATGGACATGATTGATAAAATTGATAAAATTGCCTCTCAATTTGATCCAACCCAGAAATAAGCAATCACTCAATTAGAGTGCAGTAATCTAACAGCCCTCCATGAAAACTGATTAGCGATGGTCTCAGTATGGGCCGGCACATGCGCGCGAATCAATTGTTGTGAGCGCGTATTCACACTATATGCATCAAAAAAATGGCTGACTTTTTCCCCTAGTACGATTTTCCGCAACATATGAACATCCTTTGAATCCCTTAGAGTCTGCAAACTGGGCAACACAATAGAGTGGCGAGGAAGACCACACTTCCACTCAACTCGCTTGAGAAAACGATTTTGTACCCGTTCCAATTTATCCCTATCTTTAGCAAGCATTGAGGACCATACCTCGGACGCGTAGGGTAGGATAGGGCGGACAATTGATTCATATAATCTGACATAAACATTTTTATCTGTGCATTTGGCCCACATATGGTGCACATGCGCAGTAGATTCAAGCAGCTCTGAAAAGGTCCACAAGTTGTGTCGTTTGTGAAATGGGCACAATTGCAGCTTGCATGGGCCTGCCAAGATAAACTGCGAGATCAAATTTCAGTTAAAACCTCCTATTTTTCAACAGCACATCTAAAAGCCCCATTGCAGTAGGTCAAGCCAATTAGAAGGGTCATTTTTAAAACTGGGTCTGCACATGAAAAATGACCCCCATTAAATGATTGGACTGCAGACATGTGCGAAATTTTGGGGTCTGTTTGAGTATCCCAATTGATAGTTCCTCGAACTGTGCTCCTTCTTCTCTTCACTTTTATTATAAATTACCACACACAAAAATGCAAAATAGTAAAAAAAACTATATTTCTAAGTGCCAGATAGGCTGAGTCCCTCAATGCACGTGCACTCAAATCCTTTTACTGAGACTCGTGTCAAGCAGACATATTAGATTCATTCAACGCATATTTTGAGAATGTGCGGATAATGTAAAAGAAATTGTTAACGCTGTGCAACTCTGGTTCACCATATGTTTGAATATTGCCCTCATATTTGGAATGCTCATAGTATGGTTCATATTTAGGATATAGAGATTGTCCAGTGTAGGGTAGCCAAATTTGTTAAGGGCAGTTACCAACATTCTGCGAGTGTGACAGAAATGCTCCACTATCTAAATTTGGGCACGTTGAGGTTCAGGCGCGTAAAGTTATCTATGAGGTTCTTCAATCGTTTTAATCTTTCTTGTAATTCACATCTTGTTTCCCATATATTAACGCCTAACGACCACTATAGGAGTAGGCATAATCACTGAAATCCTTTGACCGGACCGAGCTTCGTACTATGACGGATGCTTCCTATTGGTCCTCTTTGCATGCGATTAGATGCTGGAATAGCCTTCCTTGTGATGTCTTGTGAGGGTTTTTGGAAACTTGGGCAATATTGACAAAAGGAGATTTCCATATTCTGTAAATGTCATGTGTCACTCTACCATCGTTGTTGTCAACTACCGTTTTCGTACGTCTACCATCAAACAATTTTATGAGCATTTTGTTTTATTTGATTTTTCCAATTTTAAGTGAAGCATTCTTTGCTTCTCAGCGTGCAATAAATATAGGAAAGACCGGATGATATATAATCGTAGTTTACCAAGTTTAAAGAACGATTCTTTGAAACCCCGAGTATCGCGTCACATGTGCAGCGCAGTTAAATATGGCTGGTTTTCAAGCAAAAATAATCAGCTGTGTTGGAACTAAAAATGTACTAAGTCAAATTAATGAACTTAGGTGGTCGATTAATGCGCAAAAATTATTATGTCGCAAAACTCCAAAAATGTAACTCATTTAGCGTTAACTCGACAATTTCAAAATTTTTAAATTATCCATCAGGTGTAATTATTATTCAACTACTTTTTTTTTACTGGTGAACACATTTGCAAATAAGTAAAAAAACAGCACTTGATGTGGAATTAATTTTAGGATATTGCACACCACATACCCAATTAACTCAGACCCAATTAACTCAGTCAATTTCATTAAGACAGGTGTTTGATTTTGCTACACCCTTAATATCATTTGGCGGCAAACACTGCTAGCTTAACTGTTATGCGGTAAAGCAACATTACCTGAATATTTACTGAAATTTTGTTAAACATATCGTCACATTTGGAATTTAACTTTGTGGAGGTTGTGAAGTGTTGTTTTTGCAGTTTTTGATAAAATACGTTATGTGATGGATATCTGTATTAAAAACATAATTTAGGAAAACTTGCACTCAGCTACATAATGGCCTTTTCTGTAATCCATATTAATGGTTCTACTTTTTCATAAACATTATTATTTATTATGAATATATTTTATTCAGGGTATTTTCTATACAGCCAATTATGTCTTGCACGGCTGATACTTTCCACCGGGGATTGGTACCATATCTTCAAAACCCCAATACACCACACAATTTCTAAAAATAATACAAAATTTCGTTTATTATGCTTTTTTGTACTACAGGTATTCAATGTATAAAGTAAATACAGTTTTTCATCTTACTTGAACATCTAAAATTTGAACCTGCAAAGCTGTACCCATAGAATAAATTTACAACGTACATGCCATGCTGTTCTTCATATGCTTCATCAATTCTGCATAACGGTCGAGTCGAAAACTATTTGGAATAACGAAAATAGATTTATCTTTACTAAGTATCCATAAATTGAGTTTTATGGAAAACTTAATAGGATGTTATGTATTTATCTTGAGTTTTATCTTATTTTCGTAGATCATTTTACTTCTACTGCTAAATCTCGAATGTATTAAAAGCATCGTAAACCTAAAATAGCATTTTAATTATGTAATTACGATCTTGAGGTGACTGTCTATTAAGTGTCCCTGTGGTTTGTGCCCTTTCACTTGAGAAGTGAAAGGAAGGACTGTAATCTG
>JAQGBW010006367.1:0-10701 GCA_034698625.1 Julus scanicus
ATGAAAAAATTTCGTTTATAAGTTTTTGCTTTACATTACAGATTTCAATTATTTAAAAAAAATTGCTTAAAAACATACAAGAAAAAATATTTTGGACTGATAATTTTTAAAAAAGTTTGTATGGCAGCTGCCATACCTGCCATACCGGTTCCGGCGCCGCTGTGTATACATGTAGCCTATACGCAAGAAAACATAACACATCTATTATTGCTAAGATGATGAATATGGAACCATACAGTTGGTGTAAAACAAGTTGAAATATAGTAATGGCCCTATATACTATTGCCAAAAACAGGCGTCTGCTCTAGAAAGCATGTGGAGCAATTACGTCATGGTATACAGGCCTTGGTTGGAGCGCCATGAACAGCAAACATGTTTTCCTTTAATCTGGATCGCCTCTTGAGCGAACACCGAAATGTTTGCTGGAAACCTTTTGACAGAAAACTGGTGAGCAAATTTTCATCGTAAAACATGTTTTCGAAACCCTGTTTCTTTTTTCTTATTTGTTCTGATCTGTACTAGGCATTACAGTACAAGTTCCGTGTTTGTTTAACCTTTTCAAAGCCATTGTGGTTTTATCGTTTTTTGGCATCTGTGCTAATTCAACTGGAAAAAAAGAAATAAATCATAAGGCAATGAAAACTTTTGTTTTCGAACTATTGCTTCAACATTACCCAAACAATCTAAATTGACATCAGGAGTTTCTTCCCTGTGTTTGCCATTCATCTTTTCAGTCGTCAACCAGACTCATTAAGCTGTCGAAAAAACAATAAATCAACAAGTAATTAAAAAAAGAATTGAAGGACCCTTTTTATGACGTCATCAAGGAGTTTTCCCTGAGGATGTGAATTCACCTGAGTATTATCCTCCCTCCCATCCATTTCACTTTCTCTTTTTTTCCTTTCTGAACTAAAAAATTACATATACTGACCCCCTCCTAAGCAATTTTCGTACACAAATCTTTGACTGAATCATTGAACCACGTTTGTACACCGGTGACTTTTTAGGTCCCCCTTACCTGTACTTACTGTTACCACATCTCCATGCATAACTCCCCTTGTTTCTCCATTTTTTAGCCTTGGCCACTTGGGCCATTCGGGTATTTTCACAAAAAGTGGCTCCTGGTGTACACGTTTGGGTTATTTTTGAGGGACCATGTTCCGCTTCTGGGCTTCTCAATGCCCTTATACCACCCTTCCTATTTACCTCGTCTTCGTCCCCTATTTTACCTTTAAGGGACTAGACTCGAAGAATCCATGAATGAATTTTAAGATGAATGAAAATGGTGAACGAAAAAGCCTCTTGTTATCAATGGACGACCCTCTTTCTCTCGGACCTTAACGACCTGACATCCTTACCCCTAACTTCACAATATGCTCTCCTTATTATTTTGGTGATCCTTTCAAGTTGCATGTGATGGTAAAAAGACTGCACTACTTTGTCCCAGAGGGCGTTGTGGAAGCACGTGTACATTTATCACAGTTGAGACGAGTGAAGTTGACAAATTATACCCAACTGGAAAAACACAAAATATATAATGCTAATTGTATCTGGGAGCAATTTGGGATTGTGTTTTGTTGCGGAAGATCGATAGGTGGTGCTGGTGTAGGAGAACTTTTTCAAACTTTTTAGCTATTTGTAATTTTATTTTGGTTGAATTTTTACACTTTATTGGTCCTTTATTATTTTTAATCGTTTCCTATAGGGTGGAAAAAGTATATTGGGTCATATATATGTTATGCCACTATCCATATACAGTAAAACCTATCTAATAGCATACTCTTGGGAACGGTGAAAAATATGCTTTTAGACAGGTTCATTTAAACGTATACTTTTTATATTAAACATTTTAAACGTATCATGTTGAATATACAACCGCATTTTTTTGCCACTCTCTATATAAATTCTGTACTGTATAAATAACATTTACTCTTTCATCGTAAGAATGTGTAAAAGAATTTTTGGTTCACTCTATAGAATTTTTAACATGGGCAATGCCCTTTTCTGAAATTCACAATTTTCAAAATCAAAAATTCCTGTATTTATGAGGACTTGATAGTCACCCTGCATACGTGCCTATAAAACAAACAAGGCCATAAGCCTGTTGTCAGTAAGATATGTTCACTATTTTTAATGATTACTGAATTATTATTAAAATATATTATTCTAGTCAAATGCTCGAATCGTACATTAAAATTCGTCGCATTTCCTGAAATATTTTAAAAGTCTTAACCTAATGTTCTTGTTCCAATGGCTAAAACAAACAAAGGAAAAAAATAACGCACAACTTCTGAATACGAAATAAGAGTTGTATTTCCAGCTATTTTTGATCCGCGTACTTAAATCATATTTTTAATAGTCGAATAAAAACAATAAATGCAGTTGTTACCGAAAATAAAAACAGAATTTCAAATTTCAAACTTCACTTTTCCCACGATCTTTTCAACATTTTTTTATATATTTTTTTTTAAAAGAAAAATGAGGGAGGTTAAACAATGCCAGAGATGAATAGCAAAAATCATGTCACCACTTTTCGTAAATAATGCATGAACTAACGCACGAAACACAGACCAGTGGTCATACATGTCTACGGGAAAATAGCATCAACTGACCACAATACACATGACCATTTACAAAATAAGAATATAAAAAAATAAATAAACTGTTCCGGGCTAGGGTTACTGAAAAACAAAAAATGCGACATAGATGCAGTTCCTGGAACTTATGGAAATTCTCATTTTGAAAAGAAGAGTTGTGTGTGTATATAATGCAAAATACATACATGTATTTGAACTATGAAAAATATATTTTAAGAAATACATAGTAGAAGTAGTTAATTCTTTATGTTAACTTGGCGAGATTTCCACATTTCGAAATGCACCTTTTTACGTTTAACACTATCCATTTTGTGCTGTATGTAACTCACAGTAAACACTTATACAAATGCTTATAGCAAAATTTGTTCCAGAAATTTATAGCAAATGTTTGCTTTTCAAGGATTTCAATTTACAATAAAATGTTTTTGGAAAACAAAATTCTAATGAGATTGCATTAACAAAAGTAGTTCCTGAACTAAATTAAATTTGTTAACCTTCTAATTGTTTTTATTTCAGAATACAGCATTCGAAATACATAAAAGCAACTAATACTATGTAGCCTTTATTCCTCAAATTTACGTATAGTACATTTTGAAATTTTTCCTGTAATTTCTATATATTTATTATTTTTTAAAAATATAATCGCTATAAAGCGCCTAACTCACGACAATACGCTTTTGTGTTTAGCGTTTCCAAAAATATATTTAAAGCTGGCAAATTTTGACCTAATTGAAGGAATAAAAATTCAAAAATTGAACATGTTACCAATTGATATATTTATAGGTTTGGTTTGCAAAAACGAAAGATTTATTCGTGTTTTCATATTTTAAATCATATTTTTGCAAGGAAAATGCACATTTATGTCACATTTTCGCGCCTGGGGTAAATTATAACAAAGTTGTTTATTTGTAAAATGTCTAATAATCTCCAATATTTTTTATAACTTAATCGCGTAATGATTTATTTCCATTTTCAGAGAAAAGCCATATTAATTTGCATTTCGTTATTGTTTTTTTGGGCTATAAACGCGTTATAAAATCTTGTTGAGGCATACTAAAATGCCTAAGAGTATAATTGTTGTTTTGACAAGTATTGCTTTCAAAAACATCGTTTGTTTACATTTTAAACAAGGCGTAGAATTGAAAATTGAACGGCTTCGTGACGGCCATCTTGTTTGAAAATCATATGGCTAATAAAAAAATTTTAAAAGCTTTTTTAAAAAATGCTATCAAAACTTTAATAAAATTGCGATTTTAAATTTTTTTCATCAGACATTGTTGTCACAAATTTTTTTCATCAGTCATTGTTGTCACAAATTTTTTTATCAGACATTGTTGTCACAAATTTTTTTCATCAGTCATTGTTGTCGCAAATTTTTTTCATCAGACATTGTTGTCACAAATTTTTACCAAAAATTCCACAACAGTCTAGCATTCGCATGCCTTTGGATATCACCCCACGTTGTGACCCCCCACCTGCGAATTTTTCAAGGTTTATACAGTATTTGACTAGAGCTAAATTTTAGGCGAATTTGTTGGTACTTTTTTATTTTTAGGATTTTTGCACTAATCTTACCTCCCGTGGTCAACGATTCGTGGCAACATTTGTTTTAAATGGACCGCGTTATTACGCTCTTAAATTAATAACACCCAACGTGTGTGTTGGATGGGAAAAAGGGACTAAAACGAGGATGGGTCATAATTTCTAATGTCCCCCATGTTGAATTTCTCACTTCCCGCAGTGAGATTACGATTTAGCATTAAAATTAAGCACTCTGAAACTGAGAAAAATGGACTGAGGTTTCAAAGAAAAATGATAAATAGGTCTATTTACATTAATAATCTCGTTTTGCCCACCTACAAATCACAATTTCGTCCTAAAATTACATTCCAACAGTATTTCAACCTGGTCACGTCAAGATGACAAACGTGTTTTTAACCCTCACCCAACTCCCACTTAATATTATTGTTGGACTTTCTATAATAAGTAATATGTATTTTTAAATAACTTATCTTGACTTTATAGAGTAAACCTACGTACTTTATAAGAAAAGTCAATTTTTCGTGTACATTTTTTTTTCAATTTTCAGGAAATAATTTCTCAAAATATAAAAATTGTATGTGGCACATTGTATACATAGTATATGGATACCTGAGTATTTTCTGGATGGTATTCAACTCACTGTCACTGATACTATCAAGTATTTGGGGGTTTATATTAACACAAATCTCTCTTGGAATCACCATTTCACAAAAATTGTTGGTGCAGCGAACTAACAACGCCTTAAGCTAAGTATCCACCTAGGTCCTAGCGAAACATAAACATACACAAAAAAACTCTAAAACAATGTTTTCAGCATGTTTTTTCCAAACATGTGTTGCAAATTGTGTAAAAAAAAACACGAGTGTACGCACCTATTACATATTTCGAGAAACAAGGCAGAGCTTGGCATATTTCAAAATGAAAACCCCATGGTTCAAATCACTACGTCATCAACTACGTCACGAAACATTTGAGAAACATTTTTTCCTTTGATCCGGAGCGCCTTTCGAGCGATCGCTACGAAACATCGAGAAACATCGAAATGTGGGGGGAAAACGGAGGTTTTCCACACAAGTTGACAAACACTTCTGGACACATCAATGTTTGTATGTATATGTTTGTGGTTATGTTTATGTTTCTCTAATGTTTCGTTTGGTGGATACCCACCTTTAGATTCATTCAACGCGTATTTCATCAGCAGGCCTTCATCAACATTACAACTTATTTGGCCCGAAATATACACGTATTTGTTGGTGCATTTCAACATTCATTAGACACTGTCTTAACCAAATAGTTTCCCCGTCCACATGACATTCTTTCCATTCCTTTATGGTGAAATCATGTCAATTTTCTGTGATTTTGGCCAACAAGGACACCCTCCTCCCCCACCTGGGCTTCCCTTGCAATTTCTCCGACTGTTCATTCTCGTTGTTTTTTGCCAATTCAAGGTTGATTTCGATCTTTTGTAAGTCAGCAATTTCTCCCCATGATGGATGGATTTGAAGAAATGGCAAAGATAAGTGAAAAAAGGAGGACAGACAAACTTAACAAACTGGGCCAAACTGCGTTGAATCAACCCGAAAAATTAGTTTAGGGAAGCGGAGGTAGAATGAAACTTGTAAACTACTTCAGTATTCATTCGGTGAGAGAGATGAAACCTAGTTGTATTTGCTTTATTAGCCATAAACTAAAGTGAAGAACAACTAATGCACATTGATGATGTTTAAAATATTTTTATACATTTTTTGATAATTTTCTAAATACATTTTCTGAAAAGATTCGATTGATTTTAAGATTTTCTCTAGCATATTCTAAAATATTCCAACATAATCTAAAATATTTACTCTATACTCAATAGATGTTCTCTAAATTTAAACCAACATTTTTAAAATTCGGGGAATGGACTTTCTTTTTTGATTTTTTACGAATAATGAAGATCCATAATCCAAAAATTCATTCCACCAAATATTCCAACATGATCTAAAACATTTACCTTATTGAATAGATTTTCTTCAAATTTAAACACAAATTTTAAGCATTAAGTATGCATATTTTGTGATTTTCGACAAATGCTATAAAGATTCATTAATTCATTCATTTGAATAGATTTTGTGATTTTCTCCAACAAATTCTCAAATATTCCAACATGATCTAAAACATTCACTTCATTCATGACTTTTTATAGATTTTTCCAAACTTTCAAAAAACTTATTCTAAAAATTCTGTGACTATAATTAAGATTTTCGTTTAATGCTAAAGAAGTTCTAAAAATCCAGTTGAATATGTTTTAAAATCAAACAACATTTTTCCCAACATTTTCTAAAAAAATTCAGACTATTGAATAATTTTTGCGATTTTATCCAACAAATTCTCAAATATTCAGGCATTCTATAGATGTTTAGATTATTAATACTATTCCAAACAAATTATTCGATTGAATGGATCGAGTTTGCAAATATTTTCTAAAACATAGTAGTTTATCATTTATTTATTTTGTAAAATAAATTGTGACATTTTCTCTAAAACATTCTATGTATGGTTTTGAATACATTGAAAATTTTACCAAATATTCAGTGATTTGAATGGATATATCCCCTCGTTATTGGCGTCATTATCTTTATTTCAAATGTTGTTTCGCATGACCGGTAGTGGTCATTCGCATTTTAATAGTTTAGGACGTTATATACCTAACTAGTTTTTTCAATCAGATCAGCTCTATGAAACTATTGTTAACAACAAAACAATGTTTCTTTTCTCTGTTGGACTTTTATCGTTTAATGGTTATGTTTTGTGACCAGTTTTTTTTCGTCAACAACAACTCGTTTCCAATTAGGATTTTACGGAGTAATGAGTGGAATTAATCCTCATCAATATTTTCCCCTTAATTAACGAGCAAAGACAACCTTGATGATATCTATAGCATATAGACAATTCTTTATTTATTTATTTATCAGAAAATCTGATTTTAAAATTCGGAGGACGTTTTCGTTGTTAAACCGTACACTCACATCAGCAAAAACAAACTAGGCTACATTTTACGACTTTTCAACACTTACATCTAAGTGCTCCATCCGTCGGTCTCTCTACTTTTAGCAAACTTTTAGTCATGTAAAAATTGGGGGTTTTATCCTAGATTTGACGCATTTTTAAAGCCGCTAATTGTAGAGTACCAACATTCGTGTTTAGCCTTGGACACAAAAAAACCAACGTGAAAATTGTGTTCGCAGTTATACTAAAAATGTTTAACTTCCAAGGACTGTCCTGTTTTTTTTTGTTTTTTTATCTCGCTTATAAGCACTCAAATGATTCGTGACTGTGATGATATGCTCAACCTCTGTTTTTGGGCAACTTATTAATTTCTGACATTTACTGTATAATCAACAATAGAATATTATTCAGTACTCAGTAAGTGAATGTGTACACTCGCTTACAAACTTTTGTGGAAAAAATGTCTGTATTTGCCATGTTTTCCAATTTAAAAAAAAATTAATTATACGAATTACATATATGCAAATCGGATGTAGAAATTTTTATATTAAATACATATGGGATTTGATTCATGTAGAAATCTTAATACAATTTTTAGCATGTTTTGTAATTCTTTCAAGATTTTTTTAAATATAGAGATTTGTGATTTGTTACTTCATAAAAACATAGTACAATACGAGAGAAAATACAATTTTATGCACCAAACAGCATAATTTTAGTAGAAATACTTTGATATTCTTTATTATATTAGTAGTTGATAATTCGTAATAAATTTTTAAAAAATACTAAAAAAAAATTTCAAAAAATATAAAAGGTTAATCTGTAAAAATCTCCACACATTATATAATAAATTCTAGCCAAGAGTTTTTTTGTTTTAGTCCACATTTATTCATACTTTTTTGTGGTATTGTTTATTAAATTATAGGAGGTTAATATTTTTACTGTAATTGCCGAACTATATACCAAAATACTATATATGTGAATGGTATTTGCATATATTTTTATATAGAATTAATAAGATGTTTGACTCAATTTAGAAGTTTTATTTACGATAATATATAAAAAGAAATATAAAAAAGCAATTTGGTTAGCTGTCAAACATTTTAACTTAAATTAAGAGATTTCATCTGTAAAAGTGCACATGAAATCATGAAGTGTAACTAGTTTTTTGTTTTTAGTCTAAGTATTTTCATCAAGATTTTCATGGCCCAACTTAGCAGGTTTAGATAAAATGAGACAAATGTTTTTGTCGCTTAAAATATTCCTGTTTTTAATATCCATCAGCACGTGTGCCTATGGTTAGTTAACGCCCAACGATTTGACTTTCTCCATTTGTTATTTATATCTCTCAATTATATATTATTAAAGACATTAAAACTTTCCTAAAATAATTACAAATTCTGAAGGAATAAAACTTTCCTTGTGTTTTCGTGCCGTGTTTAGGGTCGTGCATCATAATGTGAGTTTTAATTTGTTTTTTAATTTATATTTGAAAGATAAAAGGACAAGCAAAACAACATTAAAACCACTTCAGGGCGCATATGTGAAATTAAATTTATTTCTGTATCTATATGCTCATGTTGTTGACATTTTTTTTTTGGTATATTGAGTCATTAAAAGTCATTTTGTTTTGCGTGGAAAGTTTTCAGGAAAATTTATGATTTTAATATCAACTTTTTTATATTATTTAGTTTTCATGCATTTTTAACTTTTGTATTTATTTGATTTACTTCTAAATGTGGTATTATTTTCATGCATTTCCGCCTTTCTTGAACAAAATTCTTGACCATAATGGGCATTTTATTTTGTTTTATTATTTTTTTTGTATTTTTTATTTCAAATTGCGCAATAATTCATTGTGTATCATAACGCAAACTGCATTTGTTTGTGAAACTCAGATCTGCTTATTTTGTTTTAAAACTTTTCTTACATAAAATACATTTCTTATGATGAAATATGCTGCATGGAGTTACTTGAAGGATAAACAAACAACAACTATTTAATGTGAAGATTTCTAATAATTGAATTCTATAATCGAAGGAATTTTTCAAAAAAACGTTTTTCCTAAAATCAAGAAAAGAATTTGTTTTTCATATCATCTTGTTTTCCACATGTTTAAAAAACTTATGAATTTTTGAAATGTATGTTGGAAATGCACAACCTGAAATTAATATTGATTATTATGGAATACCTAAGAAGTGCAGTGAATCATAAAGTATGAATTTTATTTAAAATATGTAAAATACAAATACTTCTGATTCGAATTCGAAAAATTCATTCGAATGTATCATCTTGAAATATTTTAAATTTTGATTGAAATTATATAAAATACGTTTTGCTGAACGAAATATATCATATAAACCACACACATATTTAAGAGAAATTTATATGAATACGTTGCAAATACTTTACAAAATACAGTACATTACATTTTACTAAAATGAAATGTATTTTATAGTGAAATTAATGTTTTTTATTTGAAATGCTAAGGAAATCAGTTGAATTAGGTTTTTCACCATCTTGGAATTTTTGACAATCTTCAAAATGTATTTTTTTCTTTGACTGTGTGGTTTTTTTTTGCTGATCATATGGAAATGAAATTGCAAGTAGAATCTAGTGAACGTGTATTTGTTCCAAGCATTCGCTAGTCAATTTGAAGGTGATAAATGGCCCTGGCAAAATTCGTGTTTTCAGATAAGAAAAACTTAAATGTCGTTTCTGTTTTACAGAAGCGGCTTGCGGCCAATATTTGAAAGATTTTATTTTGGCAAATGTATTAATATGAAGCGAGTACGCCCATGTCGCTATCTACGTATAAGTATACACTTCTACCGGGGTAACACGGTTCGCGAAGAAAAACCTGTCAAAAAATGGTGTCAAATGCACGAGATACCAGGAAAACATACGGTGTCGCATTATTCCAAATCAATAATGTATAAATTATAATCGAGGGAGGGGAAAGGTCATCTGTTTGGGGGGTTAGTAATGCCAATGTGGAAACTTCTAAATGTGGAACACAAATTTCACTCAAATTCCTGCATCGATCGTGTTTTCGCGATATCAAAACAATTGTTTATAACTACCATTAATGAGATATGTTGTGAACCACATTTTGATTTTACATGGTGGATACCTTTCTAAAAATCCCACCATGGTGGAAAAATACGTATGTGGAAAATAAAGCCTTTCTGAGCATTTCTGGTGATAAAAAATGTCCAATTTCTGATGATCAAAGATGCCCAATTTCTAATGATCAGAAATGTTCAATTTCTGATGATCAGAAATGCCCAATTTCTGATGATCAGAAATGTCCAATTTCTGATGATCAGAAATGTCCAATTTCTGATGATCAGAAATGTCTAATTTCTGATGATCAGAAATGTCCAATTTCTGAGCATTAGAAATGTCCAATTTCTGAGCATTAGAAATGTCCAATTTCTGGGCATTAGAAATGTCCAATTTCTGAGTATTAGAAATGTCCAATTTCTGATCATTATAATGTCCAATTTCTGAGCATTAGAAATGTCCAATTTCTGAGCATTAGAAATGTCCAATTTCTGAGCATTAGAAATGT
>JAQGBW010006368.1:0-10700 GCA_034698625.1 Julus scanicus
TTCAAAATACAGTTTGAAATCTAGTTTCAAAATACAGTTTGAAATCTAGTTTAAAAATACAGTTTGAAATCTAGTTTAAAAATACAGTTTGAAATCTAGTTTCAAAATACAGTTTGAAATCTAGTTTCAAAACACAGTTTGAAATCTAGTTTAAAAATACAGTTTGAAATCTAGTTTCAAAACACAGTTTGAAATCTAGTTTCAAAACACAGTTTGAAATCTAGTTTCAAAATACAGTTTGAAATCTAGTTTGAAAATACAGTTTGAAATACAGTTTCATAATACAGTTTGAAATACAGTTTCAAATACAGTTTCATAATACAGTTTGAAATACAGTTTCATAATACAGTTCAAATACAGTTTCAAATTCATATTTTCGTATTTAAATTGGTGGCGACTAGTTACTGATTATAATTAGCAATTAAACTGGAACCGTTTTAACCTACTTCTATAGCCTTGATTATTCTCGACATAGATCCAATTCCTTCTTTTAATGCAAATACCATTGTTGCCAATTGGATAATTGCTGTAGGTTCTGCTGAAAATACTGGTGCAGTTGCAAGAAATACCTAAAAACATCACATTTCAAATTCAGTTTTATAAAGTATGTAATATCCATTGTAAAATACAAGTAATGCAAGAATAATCATCATTAAAGCCTGATAAGAAATTATTCCAGTCTTCCCCTACTCATCTACCTTCCTCAAGTTATGACAGTTTTCTAATAACTTAATATTTTCACCCAATCTTACTAAAAAGGTGTTATCATACGTTACCGTGTGGATAGTTAAGTTTTTTTTTACTGTCTCCGATACAATTTTGATTTTCTATTACTAAGTTATTAATAAAGATAACTATTTTGTATGATACCTCTTCTTCAGACAACTCTTCATCATTAGATAATCTACGCTGTTCCTCCATCCATGAGTCTTTGGTTTGCTTATTAACCACTGTTTCAAATTTGGCATCCCCAACAAGTGATCGAATTCGTGAAGAATATCCATTCTAAAAAACAATCATAAACGCATTTATCATATTTTTCATAAACATAAATCATTGTTTTTATTGTCTACACTGCAATTCGTATTATCTTTAAATAAGTTCAGATTCCATCTTATTCTTTTCCATAAAGACGACATCTGGTTGTTTGATCAATGATGAATGAAACATGCATATATATTTTTATTAAGAAATACAATTTTGTGAAACAGTCTGTCGATAATTAATATTTTGTGTTGGTTTTGAATTTTGGGAGTTTGTGATCTTCAGGAGGCTAACAGTTTGGTGTTAGCCAAACAAAATTTCAATTTTCTCATATTCCAAATTGTGGTACTTTCAACCAACATTGTATAAAGTAAAATTTCATCTTTAACAGATGCTCGGTACTGCGCTAACAGGCGTGGGTTGTCATGAGTGACGTCATTGGCTCTTCTTGTACTTGTGCAAACAGAAACCACTCCATCACAAGTAGCAATCACGGTGGAGATGTTCGAGTAATAGGGCCAATCAGCGTGTTTATCTTTGCCCCTAGGTTTTCCCTAGATTTAGGCACTGCCTTGTATCATGGAGGAGATTATTATGACGTTTATTAAATATCAAGCTGATTTATTGCTAGATCAGAGGGATTCACTTAATTAAGTTTTCTGGGAATAAAACAGGATAACCTATGGTGACACTTCCTTGATTGTATACATGGAGCAATGACACTTTTGTGTAAAGTTGGCAAAATATCATATATGATCTAGATTAGCACAGACAATTTAAAAAAATGGTTTGCATACGCAACACACTACATAAATGTGATCTCAAATTTGCCACTTTTAGGAATATGCAGGGTGATTCGTAATTCCATGTGTATATGTCATCATTTTTGTTGGGGAGGACGTTCATAAAGAATGAGTCTTAATGTCAACGAAATTGTATCCATCACAATGGTCCACACCATCACCATATCTAGGTATGTCTAGTCCTGCCTATCTGCACACAGTACTGTATATTGTTATACCAGGTTACTTTTATTTTATGCGTTATCTTGCATAGATACGAACTCAGTGTTTTTTTTTTCTTCTTCTGGTATAATGCCATGCTATTAATGTAATGAAGTCAAATCCAGAGAAATGACTATAGCTAAGCAGATTATGTTTTTTATATTCAATTAGAAAGTCACGGTATGTCATCATAATTCACTTGTGCTGGTGAACAAAAATGAATAATGCATGATGTATGATACGTGCCTTTCATTTGTACTTTTATAGTGTATATGCGTATATTCTATCAAGTATTATTAAGAATCTATGCACTTTTTTCTGATCTACATCTAGGTTTCAATTTATAAAATTTGTATATTTTGTTAGAAATATATACATTTGTTTAAGATATTTAATTAGTTGCTTAATTTATTATAGTTATAGAATGTGAATAGCTGTGTTATTCCTGATGACTTACACTGTAAGTCATAAAAACGTAAACCCAATAAAAAAAATCACGACTTCGTGAAAAATGTTGCATATACACCATTTCGAAATCAATAAATCTTGTTAAGTATAAAAATCAACGGCTATGAAATATGACATTATATGTCTTAAGAAACATTTAACCAATTAGATAGAAAGAATGTAAGTCATACAGGTTCTGGTGCCGCCATGGTAAGGCAGATGTAGGACTATAGTAACGATTCATACGACAATCATCTCTTTTTATTGAATTTAGGTTTTTCTGAATCTCTTAATAAGCTTACTAAACTAATCAGTATTATAGAACTATAGTATGACATATAAACAATACCAACACTACGATCATAGCTTGGGGTATCTGTTGTTATTCTGTGACATGCAAACATGTGATATGACAACTTCTCACGTCAAGTAATAATTTCTATATCCTGTGTGCCAGTCATAAATTTATACATATTGCATATACTTGTATAATTTAAATATGACTGGATGACTGAAATGAATAAGAATTGTCATTTATAACTGTAGAATAACCATTAACTGCATGGTTGACTAATTTAGATATCATTTTCATGACTGGCTTCAGGTGTTGCTCACATGTTTCCATATACAAATGGAAAAGTTTCAGAATCTCAAAAACTTTGATATACAGACCACTTATTGTTGCAGCTTTTTTCGATAATGCATGGCTTAACCTTTTTTATTGTTGAGCAATAGATCTCTGCTGCAGCTATGTCAATTGGTGAATTTATTCAAGTATTTTCAGTCGATCAAAAAAAATTTGACACTAAAAAGCATCGAGGTTCAAATATTGATGGACGAACTATGTAGAGCTATGTATGTTGGCTTGAATAATTTTGGTATAAAATCTATTTGGAGGCTATTATTACTGGATTGTATGAGACGCTCCTGCCCATATGCCATGTCAGAATTGGGAAAAGGATTATCCGCCTATAGGAGAATCGGAAGAGGATGGTGGCCTATTTACGCCAGGAAAGATTAAAGGGGGGGTGATTGATGACGAACTCAGCATGAGATCATAAATTGATTTTTCATGCCATCTGAAAGTAAAAGACTGTATATTAGAGTGGCGTGCAAATGTCACTTCCATTTTAAAACCACTCTGGAGAATAATTCAATAGAAAATAGTAACAAAATTGAGGACGAGACTAGAGCCTTTAATGGGGAATCATATTGAAAATCAAATTAAATGGGAATTTGATACCACTTTAATACTGGCTTTATAGTCGGACCTAGTTTGCACTTCTATAAATATAGTCCAAAAAGTACTAGAGGGTTACTTGGATATAGATATCTAGAATACCGTAGTGTACCTTGATAAAGAAATAACCATGCTGTTTTTCAATATACTATTAGTAATTTTGTCCAAAATATAGATTTTAGGGAATAGCCTCCCAATTTTATTTATTAGAATTCCCATCGTTTTTCCATCTCCTGATAATTAGTCTTAATTTACCATTAACTGACGTTATTTTAGCACAATCGCTACTAATCGCTAATTAAAAGCCTTACAAGGACAATTCAATTTAATAGGAGCTTGATTGTGTGTCAAATTTGCTTATCATTCGGTGATTTTGCACTTCTTATTGAGATTTGAATTCTTTTGTGTGAGCTGTAATATGGCAGTTAATCTATTAATGTAATGGGTGTTTAATAAGAGAATTTTATAGCGGGACCGCATATTGCTTAAGTCCATCTTATGTGGACTTTGGGAAAAGCAACCAATTGAATGTTGGCATTATTAAACCAGAACACGACAAGTCACTTAAAGATAGTGTTCTCAACCCCATTTGAATCACAGGATGAAACTGATGAGTGGGAGGATTAACTGGAAGGAGAGTAACGCTTTTAGTAATGATGATGACGGTAATCATGTGTTGCGACGATAGGAAAAAAAGTTTTATATATTGTATATCCAGTGTGGAATGAAGTTTATGAAAGTCTCATTAATCCGCCCAACAATATTAGGGAACTTTTGAAGACATTTTCAACGCCTAAAAACAACTGAGTTTTTAAGTTAAATGATTTTTTCTGGCTTTATCTTAGGCGATAAAGCACTTTTCTTATGTGTTGATTACTTACAAATATAAATATATTTTTGTGCAATACATTAATGTAATATAGTATAAATGGGACGTTTGTAATCTGGTATCAAAATGGTAGAAAAATGAGCTAGCTTTCCTGCCATGAATTCTTGCTATGCATGATTGCATACTTATTAGAATGCACTATGTACACGTATGAGTGATACTAGGTCCTAACATACATATATTGAGAAAGCAATTAAGGATTCTTAGGAATTCGTTAACATGTTAGGAACGTAATTGATATAAAAATTCAAATTATTCATTACGAGATATATCGTAGTAGATCTCGTATATCTGAACTAAAGTTGATCTTTTTGAGTTTCACATCTTCGTACGGGAGTACAGGTTATTTGATAGGTGAAAGTATTTATCGCTACTATTGTAGTGCAGAAATGATGATCTAAAGACCATTCAATTTCAATTTATTGCCGCTTCAATGTTTCACATTTGCACTCAATTAAGGAGCAAAGTCGTTTCCGGTCCCTATCGTAATAGCGGATGGTGCTGTCATTCCGACTGACTTTGCGATCCATTGTTCCTTTGAACGATCCGAACACAAATTGCTACCAGAAATCATTCCAAGATGAACCGGAAAATTTGACCGACAATGCATTCTGATTTCCACCATATTTTGGGGCATTATCGATTTGTGGATTATTGCAATTTTTGTGGTGACTCTTCAGGTAATTTCTGAAAACTTAAATTTGACTTGATTCGTGCAAGCTGCAAATTTCAATATAGGAACTACGAAAAGTATATTTGGATTAGGGGTTTGATATGAATTGCATTGGTGCATTCTGATGAGTATATGACAGCAGTATCTAAACTGTGTTCTGTGGAAACATGGGGTTCTTAGAAACATTTTCAGAGATTCTGCAACTTTCCTGTACCATATACTGGTACACTCACTGCATGCTATGCAAACTGATGTAACATTTTATCAGTTACATTGAATATGTATTGTACGTATATGTATTTCTAATTTAATAACAAGGGGTACTTCAATACTACATAATTACAAATCTGTTGTATAAATTATTATTCCATTTACAATTTTTATAAAAAATCACATCATTTATCGTAAATATATTATATTACTTTAAAAACTATTGGGTTCCCAAGTAAAAATGTTTAAAATTAAGGTTTTCGTTTTGGTTAAAAGTTGAAATACCTTTGGTGAAAAGAATGAACTACTTATCGTTCAGAAATTAATTAATAACCAAAAGATCTGTACAAGTTATGCATATTTAGATATGTTAAAGAATAAGGACCGTACCACAGTTGCTCAACAAACTTAAGCTCAGGCCACATCTCTTCTAAACTACATATCAAGCTTAAGCTAAGTCTTGAGATGTCACCCGGCAACAGTTTCAGAGTCTCGCGTTTGACTGTCTTGAGCTCGTCTTGGCAATTTTTCTGTGCATCTGTGGTATGTATCTGGGGCTTAAGAAACAGCTCAGTTTCAAGCTCGTGCGATTTGAGCAACTGTGGTGCAGGGGTAAAGCTCCCAAGAATAAAATTTCATAGATAAAAGAATTTGTTTTACCCATACACACTTTATATGTACAATCCATAACTTAGTAATGTGGGAAAATGATTGGTTGATAAACATGTTGTTTAACACACATATTTTATGTGATAATTGTGCTCTGGATATTTAAGCTTTAATAAATACGCAACAAATATGATTAAAGTGCATTTTCTAAGAATATTTAAGATAAAAATAAAATAAATGCTTGAGAAGAATACTAATACTAGGTACTATACAAAGCGTGCACTAAATGACAATGAATGTCTTTCTTATTTATCATTAATTTGAACTACTTAAAATGATGGCGAACCAGATATTATACATGAAAATTGATATAGTGTAATGTGCATTAAATGCACTTTCTGAATATAGCCTACCGTTGTAAATAATTACTGTGACGAACAAAACTTTCACACTTGGCATTCATGTAGTCACTATTTATGACCTTTTAGTAGCTATTAAGATAGAAATTGTGTCTACGTCCATTTATATACATGCATTAGTGAAACTACACGTTTATAACTTATGTTTACTTCATTTTATCCTGAACGAAAAACATTAACCTTGTGACAAACACTAAATTGATTCCATTCTCTTCTAAAAGGTATATTTGAATTAATAATGCTTCTTTTTCATTTCTTGTCATACGTTATCAATTTTCTGATGACTGTTTCATGCCGTGTTCAGTTCTTGCAATATATAAACTTTATAATCTATAAACTTAATGTACATAAACAAAAATTACTATAACTAAATAAACAGACTCTGCAATCCAGTTTCAAATATATAACAATAATTATTACGAGTATCTCCATAATATGAGATTTAATTAAACTTATTTTTATTTATTTTACATATACAACCTATTCAACTTTGGTTTGGATTTAAGCTTGCAAGTTTGAACATTTGTAATTTTCAGGAGTAAACGCAACTTGTTTTTTAGTCAGGAAAATATTTAATTTTAACATCTTCTCTTAGAAACGTAATAAAATAGTGTGACAAAGTTCTCTAAATAATTAGGTTCATTTGTGGAAATTTTGCATCACATAGATTAAGGTAACATTGCTTAAGATATTATCGAAATTATCAAAATCTGACAACTTTACCGTTTCTATGGTGAGTGATAAGATTGTCTTTACGCAGATTATTTCGAAACATGTATTGCATACAATAAAAATGGAATATTATATTATTATATTACTTACTTCTATGCTGTAACTTTTCTTGATTGCGAAACGAGCTCGGCTATCAGATGCTGCGACTTGCATCTTGTGATGTTTATGTAAACTGAAAACCCGAATTGTTAACAACTCGTGCAGGAATAGGTCTATTCTAATTTTGACATTTGGTTAATCTAAAATTTGCAATGCAACAAGCAAGCATATAGCATGTAAACAATGTATTAGATTATTTTCCCTATGAAATCTTGCGCGATAACTCTATTAATTTATTAATTTCATCGTTGTCTCCCAACTTTAATAAAAGTCAAAATCAATATATACTAAAACACTTACTTTTTTGATTATTTCTTGAAATCCTTACTACTAAAAATTCATCATTTAATAGAACGATATGTTACCCCAAATATCTGCAGCCACCAGTTGCATTGAAAAGAACGAAACTTAGGTTGTCTCCACTCTCTCCACATTACCTAAACAATTTGTCACATGACAAATAAAGTGGCATGCCCATGGACCAATAGCAGTTCGTGTTCATTGGCTGGTCTTGTTTCTGTATAACCCAGTAGCAATTTTTTGCATCAGTAGCAAATTTCTGATCTCTAGATAATCCAAATCGATTGGCCCCTAGTGTTGGAGTAAAATTCTTCATTACGTTTAAACCACAATTAAAGATAAGATAATTGACGATACGCTTATTTCTATTTAAGCTATTAACTGACAAAGTTACGTGCATCACAATGAGGAAATTATTGAAAAATTAACATATTTTGGTAGCAAATTACCCTCATTCTTATTTCTGAATTTCAAGTTTAAATTTATGAATACTTTCATGCATGTTTAATGTGGTAAAATGTTCAGTGTATACACAATTTAAATTAAAGAAACATCAAAACATCTAAAGCTACAGGGTTTTATAATCGTGTTTCTCTGCATTGATGACATGCTGTGTAGGCATGTTGTCCAGTTGAAATCTGGATTTTATTGGCTATTTTGTTACATTTATCTGTTATATACAGAATATACTACATGTATCGTACATATTATTATGAGTTGTCCAGGAATTTAAGGAAATATATAAGAAGTTACTTATGCATGTGCTATAGTTAACTTTTCTTTTTTCTTATATGTTGTATTTTCAACAAAAAAATTAAAATATAACCATGTGCTAGCTATCAGTTATTACTATCAATCTCTAAATAAAATTTAAATACAACGTTTAATTTTGGTGCAATACTTTACATATTACGCTATGTCACGTGATACTTTATCATTCTAAATTAAATGAGATCAGATTGTAATAGAAATTAACGAGGTAGCAATCTGAACGTTGTTATTTTTGGAATTATGGCAAATCCCGAGCATACGTCAGTCGATGGCATTCTGTGATCTTCTGGAAGAACATTAAAACGTTGTAAAATTGAGGTGAAATACAAATACAGTTCCATCCTTGCTAACGATTCTCCAACGCAAGCTCTCTTTCCTATAGTAGATAGTCAAAATCATTAAAAATTAACATTTGATTATCAACATTATCAAAAACGAAAATTCCTGCTCACCAATAGAAAATGGTATCAAATATTCTGGTTTGCAGACTTTTCCATTTTCATCCAAAAATCGGTTAGGGTCGAAAACATGAGAATTTTTCCATAATTTTGGATCATGGTGCACATTCCACAAATTCGTAATCACGTAGCTCTTTTTCGGAATTCGATACCCAAAGATTGTAGTGTCCTGTTTATTACTTTTATAATAATTGTAAGGAATTACGATGTTAGTTGGTGTATAATGGTCGATTGATTTCATTCTTATAGTATAATTCAAGTCCTGACTTGTTGATCACTTTACCTATGGGTTAAATTTAGCGGAATAATGCTTCCCATCCTTTGTATTTCTAGAAGAGTGGCTTCTGTGTATGGGGTTAACAAGCGGTCATTCCAAGATGGCCATCTGTCATTGCCTATTACGTCATCGATTTCTTTTTGGATCCGGTGTTGAATATTGGATTCTCTAGCCATGTATAGCAGTCCCCAAAGTGTTGTAAATGCTAGAGTTTGACTACCAGCTCCCATGATATCTTTCGCATTGTGTAAAAGATTGTCATCTGAAAAATGTAGCAAAGTCTATAAATTAAAACCAGAAAATATGATGCACATTTTATTTTGGAAGTATGCACTTGTATTAATCATGAGTATAATGTTGAGATGGGAAAGTAGTACTTTTACAAAATTGTATAATGTTATTCAATTTGCTTTCATTTATTCAAACTGAATCTAAGACTTTGGGAATTAGCTTATTGAATTTTTTTGTTAAATTTTTCATGAATTTCTGAGTTTATGAAAATATGCTTCACGTCAGTATGGATTATTTGTGCTGTCGGTTCAATGCCTAAATCCCTGTAATATTCTCTGATAAATATCATGCACATAAACATACACATGGCTGCGTTGATAGAAATAGTATTTTTATAAAATTGCTATCACCTTGAAATATTTCTATATTGTCGTTTTTGCGTTTTCTGGCGTTTTTCTCGGTAATAAAGGCGTGTACATAATTTCCTTTTTCACCATCAACAAACGTTTTCTTGACAGAAGAAATTATATCTGCAATGGCTTGTGTAAGTTTGCGAGATAGTAGGCTGAAATTGTAAAAATGAATACTGTAAAAGAGGTTTATCCAAATGGGAATTAAGGACGATTTCTGCATCATGCTTACCCGAATTTTTTGCGTTGGGTAATGATATCTAATCCGGGAAACGACAACAATGTCGAAAAAAATAAACGAAATGCTACTGAACTGCTAGGTGGTATCGTCATGAAGTCGTTGAAGGCTAGCAAATCAGTAAGCTTTTCATCTTTATAATCTAATCGATGTCCGGCCAAAAGAATACAAACATTGTTGGAGAAACTTTTTCCCAGAATGTATTTCAAATCACGAGGTTGTCCATTATATGATCTTATTTCTTTGAGTAAATGCTGAATTTCATCCTAAAATCAGCAAAATGGAGCTTACAAAGTTTATCCTGGTTTATATGAAAAAATCAGGTTACTTTAAAGGATATGCATCTGGTGTTGTTTTTGATAACTCTGTTTTTTAAATTTGTTACACAATGGCATTATTTATCTTTCAAAAGAAAACACGTTTCATATGAATCACGTTTAAATCAAATGCTTTGTTTTACTCATATTTAGATGTCATTTTAAATGCCTTACCCTGTATAATGAAAGAATAAAATGAGTATACTAAATTGAAGTAAAACTACAGGGCGGGCCAATAAAAAGAAAGCCAACTTCACGAAAATCATAAAAAAGGTTATGTTAAGTGATTTTATTGAAAATTTGTTCAAATATTGTTTTTTCTCTTTACTTTCGAATTGCCCTCGTTCACGTTCTTTTTTAATGACGCAATCATTCGAATTTGTCTTTCAAAA
>JAQGBW010006369.1:0-10698 GCA_034698625.1 Julus scanicus
TTTAAACAATTTTTATTTTTATTTAATCTCTTTTTGTTTGGCTGTGAGCAGGTTTTAAAATTTCACCCATTGAAAGGGTTGTGCCACCTTAAGGCTATTATAACTGTAAACTTTATATTACCTATACATCCCATAAGGGAACTATAAATAAGTTTGCAAAATCATACAGATTTTAGTCATTTAGACAAAACAAAATCCGAAGTAATTCGAACATCCCTGCCAGTGGTATTTTACTGGAGTATTAATAAAAATGAACTGTCCATTTATATTATGCTCGAAATCATTCATAAAAACAAATAACTCAGAAAATATTTGCATTGTGAGCAGTGATTTTAAGATCCTTGGTCTGAGAACCAATAGTATTGTCCTATTGTTCAATGAAACAGAAATCCATTTTTCGCGATTTTGTTTGTTTTTAAAGAACGTCTGCTATTTAGGGCGCCATCTTGATTCATCAAGTTTTCAAGATACATGTAATTAAATATATGCAGTGAATAACAGTCTGGTCACGCCAAGAGTCAAAATTCACAAAGATGTTTATATTTGAGCTTCAAATAGCTAATACAGAATTGAAATCTGAAATGAAAAAAAGATTTCTCGGAAATAAACTTATCAAATGTAGACAATATTCACATTCCCATCAAGTGTTCAGCAGTCGCGATATAATAATAATAATAAGAATCATAGCAAGGAATACAAGTTGCAGTTAGCAATTTTGCATAAAACGAGAGGAACGGGGTGTAAAAGAAGTGGTAGCAATGAATCAGAATAGTACAAATGTATACCAAGAGGCACAACATGGTTTGTATTGATCTAGAATAGAGAACCTGGTCTTGTAAGCGTTGATCTAAAGGCCAAGAGCAGGGACTAACCATTTACGAGGTATTGAGTCTCGTCCTGCCTGCGAATCCGTACGTGGAAATTTCTGACGTACGACCGTTCCATTCAATGTGGATGAAATTCGTCGCACGGGGCCTTGAGAAAATGCTTACAAGGCGACTGCAGTATAAATTAATTTAATAAAGTAACAACTAGATATAACTAAACTTTACCTCTCGCCTTTTAGCTATATATCGTCGAACATATTTATAAACAAGTGGTTTGATCGTAAACAATGACTTAATAAGCAAGCAGGTGATTGCATACCTCGATTCTTGGCAAGTTTTTGCTACAGTAACAATTATAAAAAGTGGATTGCACCACCTCAGAGTTAGTAAACTCTTACACGGTAAAGGCTAGCTGAACTATCAACACGAAATAACAATCAAATAATGGATCGGGAACAATTCGGACCACAGGAAAACTTGAAAAGTTAGATTGAATAACGAATAAGGCGGATTTGTTACCACAAAAGTTACATTTGGGGACATGAACCAAAATTTTGAGTGGAATAAAAAATAACTAAAAATACTATACGTTATAGCGACAAATTGATAAACACCGACACAGTCTAATTTATTTTTATTTTCGAGTGTGCCCCAAATTAAATTTTGTGGGAATCCGCCTTGAAGAGTGCAGGACCTCGATTACATATGTATACTATGCTCGAACTATGACCCACAGTATCAAGCTAATAAGACATTAAAACCTCTCGCTGGAGACTAAGCCAGGCCAAATTTTAATTGCGCACACTTTTAGCCATTTACCTGCTTATCCTATTAAATTCACGAATATGCGATCATGAATACAAAAATGTAAAACTGGCATAGAGCTGCTCGACATGTAGTCAAGCTTGCTTATCAAAATTCCAGTAAGTTAAACCACGTGAATTTGAAAGGTTACAATTACTGTAATTAAGAGACAGACTCCCATACACCAGGGTATTCAACATGTTAGAACTTGAAGATAAACGATAGAATATACATTTTTTTACGAGAGCAATTTATGTGAATTAATTATAGAGCATACCAGCCTTAATTAGTATTTGATAACTTCACTTATTAAGTTTTGTGAAGACAGTTTGAAAATGCAAACCTGAAGTACATGCTCATAACTGAAAACTGAACAGGAATTATTCGACTTAAACATTCCTTCGTGGTTTTCATTTTTCTGTACTCTTGTCAGAGTGCAAATCATCCAACATTTCGAGCATCAATTGCATCATGCATAGATTAAGTTTGTTATTGCAAACAATGGTCCTATTTCATCTTTTAATGGAAACGGCAAGAAGTGTGTTGGTGTAGAAAATTTAAATACAAATTCAAAGCCAAAACAGTTGTTTGGCATAATTCGTGACATGCAAAAAAAAAAAATATTAAAAGTTGTACAGCTACACAGATTTACCATTAAGTGTGTATACTGTTATCAACTGTACCGATCTTAGTAAGGGCCGTTCATATTAAAGTCACCAAGTGACAATTAAACTCAAAATGACAATTAAAATAATTTCTGTTTAAAATGTGTTTCAGATATTTCCAATCAATTTATTGCCATATCACAAAAGCGAGAGGAAGTGTGAAGTGAAGTATTTTTTGTGACAAAACATGGGAAGTTAGGGTAGAAAAATTCGGATGAACGACCCCTTTTTTCATTTTTGAATTTAAGCAAGAATATATATAATGAAAAATATGATTAAATAAAATACGCTTTAATAAATTAAATAATTAAAACACATCGATGTGTAGGATTATCTTTATGTTCCCTGAATTACCTGCAAATTTAGTTAGTTACCAGCTATTAAATTTCTGTTTAGGTTTACTAAGATAACTAAAATTCTATAAGTTCTGAGATATACATACAAATGATTGAGTGTATGGTGGCACAGTGTAAAACATGCCAATATGGCTAAAAGCCCAAATGATTACTCCTGAAATCCAGGATTTATTATATTTATGACAATATAATTAACCATACAAGTAGATTTTATGAAGAGAACCGTCTTTGGTTAGCCTGTAGCATTGAACCGGGGTTCGCATATCATAAAATTAGATTATATGGATATTTTTCCAAACATAAATAGTATATTAACAACGAATTACGCGCTCAGAAAGTCGCAATTTTCCTACTTACACACATAGCAAATCCGTATTTCAATCTCCACGTGACAGAACAAAGCTTCCAAACTTACTGATAAAGTCTAAATAACAAAGAACCAACGTTAAAAATCGAGATCCTATAACTATTTTCTTAGAATAGCCTAACTACATCACCGTTGGACTAGAGCTCACCAATCACGCGATGGAATGGATTGAATGCATGAAAAATGCATACGATTCAAGGATTATGTACAAGTATACGAATTGTAAATTGATAATAGACAGGGAGAAGTAAAAAGAGATCGGTCAATATAAGAACTAACCCACAAAAGAACAAAGAAAAATATATGTATAGAGAGGAGCGAGTGAGACAAGCGAGAATTATCACATTTCAACCTTCAATTAATTAGAAGCTATAATGCTGGAGCTCGTTTAGATTACCTGTTTTCAGATAATGAAAAGCTCATTAACAGTTATATAGCTATATTTATTTATACATTTATTTGTTTATTCAATTAGCTGCTTTAGGCATTTCATTCTTCAACGACTATAAGGGAGCATTAGACAATGAGGGAGCAACGGAGGAGTTCCACGTGCCTATTTTGTAGTCTAAAAAGACCCAGGCCATTGCAAGGGCCCAATGTGAAACTCCTCCGTTGTTGACAAGACTTATGATTTATGAAGCAAAAAGCTACCCATTTATTTCAGAATTGGAACGAACCAATTGAGTTTATAGGACCCAGAAATCATTTTTAGTTTTTTAATTTGAGCATACTCCAACATGTCTTAAATGGTCGAGAGAATTCTCTAGACCATTTTAGACATGTTCGGGTATGTTCAACTTAAGGTTTTAAAACTAAGTTGGCCAACAAAGGCATCAGGGATGGGGGCCATTTCAGCTCTGAACTTAAAAATTTCAAGCTGATATGTACGTTTGTCAGTGATACCAGACAAGGCGTGTAAACAGCACTTAGGAATAATACGCGGCACACACTAAACCCATTTACGAAAAATGATATGGGAATGCCTTCGGACGTATGAGGACACTGAACGTAAATTGTTAACGCATAACATACTAAACGTTGTAATCACGAACGTATGTGGTATGAAGATGCGTTCCAATTCCATGATGGTAGCCATAAGAATGAAATTAGGGCATGTTTAGTCACACTTACAGTATTAACCATGATATTGATTTATCTCCTATAGTGAATCGACTTGAATATACTGTTCACTGTTCAATCAAAACTGATTAAAAAAAGAAGCTTAGTTTTATAAAAACGCATTCATTTCCAAATTTTCATCTTTTAAATTTGTTATTACGATTAGTGGGCGTTTTATATTCGAGTATTAACGAGTTTAGAAAATTGCTCTGCGATAACAATGGCCGCTGTTACAAAGTGGCTGATCAGCCAAACGCTGAATCTCCATCGAAATTCAACGTTTCAGTCGTTTTTTATTTTAGTTGTTAGTCAATAAGTAACAACGACCAACATCTCAATTTTGCTATAATTTACGCAGTGGGTTTGCTTTATTGTTAATGGTAAAAACAGCTAGGATATATAGGTTTCAAGCGGTTAAAAGAGGGCGCCACCATTTTCTAGACAGCCCCGGATGGAAAAATTATATAGGGCCATATATGCCATATTATGTCTAAAACATACGATGACGTTTTATGTCCCATAAATGTCTGAAAACATATATGGCGTTTCATGTCCCATAAATGTCTGAAAACATATGGAGTTTCATGTCCCATAAATGTCTGAAAACATATGGAGTTTCATGTCCCATAAATGTATGAAAACGTATATGGCTTTTCATGTCCCATAAATGTCTAAAAACATGACTTTTCGTGTCCCATAAATGTATGTATGAACACATATATGGCTTTTCATGTCTCATAAATGTCTGAAAACATATATGGAGTTTCATGTCCCATAAATGTATGAAAACGTATATGGCTTTTTGTCCCATAAATGTCTAAAAACATGACTTTTCGTGTCCCATAAATGTATGAACACATATTATGGCTTTTCATGTCTCATAAATGTCTGAAAACATATATGGAGTTACATGTCCCATAAATGTATGAACACATATATGGCGTTTCATGTCCCATAAATGTATGAACACATATATGGCGTTTCTTGTCCCATAAATGTTTGAAAAAGTATTTGGCGTTTCATGTCCCATAAATATCTAAAAACATATGACGTTTCATGTCCCATAAATGTATGAAAACATAAATGGAGGAATACATAATATGCCACATATTAAATATACCCATGTACATATATGGACATCTTCGTGGATGTATATATGGTAATGTATATGAACATACATTGTTACGTATGGGCATATGGGTAAATATTTCCATATATGCTAAATATTTTTTCCACCCGGATCATTGAGTTTACATGTTATTAAGTATTTAAGATAACCTTTTTGTGCTAAATGCATTATTCTATTTCAAATAGTTATCATTATATAATGTAAGGAATTGGCTTCATGATGGTGCTTAAATCGTGCGAGTATATTTTGGTAAGTCGCCATCTTAGTGAGTTAAAAATCATCATGGGGTGATTGGTTTCAAAATGCATTACGCCTTCAAAGTGCGGTCGTTTATCTAAGTTTAAAGTGAATGGAAATTGTGCAACTAAATTCAATATATGGTATAATGAATAATACATTCGTGCACACATCAGTGTCATCTCCAAATGAGCACACTATCAATTCTCAACACTCATTTGGGAGATTGCATGAAATCATATTACATTAAATGATAAATTTGACTGTGGGTAAGATTCCATATTTAATGCAAACTAATGTTTACCGGAGGATCCTTCGCAATTGGAAGGAAGGCCTTGAATTTCAGTCCTGTCGATTACTTCTCAGACATTCGAAGATTTCTCAAAATCCGACTTCAACGCGTAGTCGTTTTGGATACGCTGACCACCTCCTGCAAATGAAATAAAAATTACTTTTAACCAAAACTTGACAGCCACATGTCGATGCAAATTGTAGGCCAAGCATAATATACAAATACAGAAAATTATCCAGCGCCAATAAACAATGGATAATGTATCGAGACATTGCAAACTAAATGAAACAAAGGAGACGGTGCCAGTTATAATTAAATCATACGAATTAGCAAGCAATATCAACATGATGAGTATCACAATAAACACAAAATTGCCAAGAAATAAAACTTGTGTTTGTTGCAAACGCTGCATGAAAGCGGTTCGACCAGTAGCACTTTTTTTTATTTAAATTAATATGTTTATATGATTGTTTATTTATCAAACGGTGGGGAAAACATTGACCTCTATATATGAAAAAAACTTAAAAAAGGCACTTGGGTTTAAAAAACAATGAAAGGTTAGGAATTGGCAGAAGGTATAGTTGAGGCTCCATTCCAGGACTATTATGCAAAGTATCCACTTCTGCATCCTCAGATGGCGAAATTTCGGCAAAACGGCTTTATGACTTTTGTAATACATAAAACACCTAGTTTGACAGATATTAAAAAAAAATGTTATGCGTGAACAACTGCATTGCATTAGATTACAAATGAAAGAAAACTATGGACTAACCAAAAACAAAAATATTCGGGCGCAATTTAATGTGCTAGTCTAATTTCCGATTAGATAAATGTGTACACTGGTCATTAATCTGCCATACAAAGCTTCACTCCTCATCTTCCAATTAAAAAAGCCATTAGCCAAGCACAAAAAAGCTGTCACACAAAGACTGGCCACACCCTCAATACTCTCAAAATGCAAATTGTCCCAATGCAGTAACACTTAAACGCCCCATAAAGCACAAGCAATCCTACATGACCCTACATTATACAGATTGCAGGCGTTAGATATACCTTACATTTTTGATAATGTTATGTATAAAACATACTTTACGCTGCCTAAAACACCTTTATCCGGTTCAGTAATATTATAAACATTACATTTAAAATAATTTCTAAAACAAAATAACTATGGCAATATTTTTTTTTTATTGATCACCACCTGTGCGTAAAATATTTAAATTTGCGAACGTCCGCCGTGAGATTTTGTATAATACATTATTTTTTAAAACGTAATGAATATTTGTTTTTCATTGATAGTTTTTCATTCGAATGTTATATGTTCTACAATTACTGATTTATGCTGATAAAATCTAATACATGATCGCGCACCACTAATGATTAAGTTATTCAAGTGCAATATCGATCAACACACTTACGGACTAATTAACGAGTAATTAACAATTTATTCTACTAAGGTAACTAAGTTAACGATGGCATTATTTCATAATTGAGTCCAAAAGCAAGAAAAGAAACTGCTTATTCGACCCATATGTGCTCGCCCTTCAATCATAAATGTGTTTAAGGACGTGTCCGCCCGCAAATCTCAAATATGGAAATAAAATTATGAAGATTCGTGTAAGCCTATAGTATAAATCTAGTTGATATTTCTTCTTATTTTTACGTTTTCATTAAAATACATTAACGGGGTTTGAAACCCTATCCTTTTCAATGGGTAAATTTGCAACGACATGTCACAGCCAAACAAAAAGAGATTAAATAAAAATAAAAATTGTTTAAAATAGCATAAATCAGCAAGGTCGTTTTTCACTCAAACTATTTTATATAATTTCTATTTTTATTTAATCTCTTTTTGTTTGGTTGTGAGTGTCGTTGCAAATTTACCCATTGAAAAATATAGTTTCAAACCCCGTTAAAAAAAAAAATATCAAAGTTAAAATATGAGTTTCATCATTCCTAAAGCAGAAATCGACCGGTAAAAATTTTTAGCAATTTTGGTAAAATGTTCACATAAATGTACAAACATTCAGTGACTATACCAAGGATTCAATGGTTGAAAACGACCCAAGGGGCATATTCTGCATCATTCATCGCGGCATCGAGGTGCAACACACGTATACGTATCAAACATCCATGCACACGAACTCCATTTCACAGCAGCCCCACGTTCAGCAAATCGAAACGGGCCCTTCTGCACAACAAAGTCACACCAACCAACCAACCAACCAGCACAAAATGGAGCACAGCATACACATGATCCACACCATCAGCGAAACAAAGAAGATCGGCACGTACCACCACGCGATGGCTTACACGGAGACAGCGCCCTTAGGAGGTCGCCTACAGGATGGCACAGACCGCCCCGTGGCAGCCTTGAGGCATGAGCGGATGTGCCGTTACATTGGTCGTAGGGAAGATGGGAATGCGAGTTCGTCGACAATGGGCACTCACTGCCTAGGAGCAGAGGGGTCAAAGGCGAACGTACGAAGGGGGGAATGAAAAAAGAACGACAGAAAACGAAAATGATGCCGGGCACAAAGAAAAAAACGGGGGGGATCGATATCTACGAAGCGGCGGGGAAACGGCGGAGGAACGTAGATTACTGTCGGAAGCGTTCAAGTACTGCACTAAATACTGCAAGTATTGCATAGGATAACCTGCCTTGAGTATCCCAAGAAATATTTAAATTTCTGACGGCACACTAAACTAGGCCTAACATTGTCGTGGCACACCCGTTGAATAGCATTGGAAGATAAAGTACCAAACATACAGTATCAGGAACGTTATGAGAAGTTATTAAAATGGCGTGCTAGATCAAAATCTCGAAATATAAAATAACTTAAAAATAATCTCGAAAAGGAAAATATCGACTATAGGTTAGGTTATTAAATATTTGAATGGTACTTTCTCTACGGCAAAGTTGCTGTTTGTTTCTATGGACTCATTTGGTCCGTGTCTAGAGAGTTTCGGATAACCCTTTTTGATTTTTCGCTATTTTTGTTTTCGAGATTTTAATTCTTTCGAGTTTTTGATTTTCGATGTTTTTTGATTCGAGATTTTTTTCCCGAGATTTTTTTCCCGAGATTTTAACCCAGTTCCTTAAAATAGATAACATAATGGAGTCAAAGGACCAAACTGATAGCATAACCCAACTCAATTCCAGCTACATAAAGAGGCATGTTTCGGTATATCATAAAGGAATGAAAACATGGGAGAAATTTCAAGAAAGACATACACATGCAAATTTCTTTCTAAAATGAAATTGTCATAAGAGAGTCAAGAGGACTAACTAATAATAACATAACCGTGTGTTTTTAAACCGGTGTACCATGAAGAGATTTCAAGTGTGCCGCAGAAATTTTCAGTAGGGTCGAAAATGTACCTTCTACACACAATTAGTAAATAGTCTAGAAAATCTTAGAAATGTTTATCATAGAGCAGATTATTTTAGTTTCTATCATGGATGTTTTAAGGAGGTAAGAGTTGGAGATATTGAGTTTGATTTTGGATGTTGGGGCATTCTGTATATATTAGCAATTCTATATAGGGTCTATATGTGTGGCCGAAATTTCTCTAGTTCATTGAGAAAACCGGAGAAAAGCTCTCCTTATAAAAAAATCACCGGCATAACCCAACCCCATTCCAGCGACATAAAAATCACATTTTCGTAGTTTTAAAAAAAACACATTTAAGTTCATCAGTCATGGAATTGGGTGAAAAATTTCAAGAAAGACATTCCCAAATTATTGCTAATAATGTCGGTATACAATAGTTAAGGGACCAAACTGACGCCATAACCCAACCTTATTCAAGCAGGATAAGGCGGCACTTTTTTTTTTTTTTTCCAGAATTTCGTCTTATCAATTTCTCTAATTTCAGGAAATTCCAAATGAAATGGGAAAAATATCATATATAAAAAATTGGATCTTTTTATGCAAACTTAAAACATTCGTATTGCGTTTATTACTTTTACCAGGCTAAATTGTTAATTTCACAAAATTAGCAATCATAACAAAAACTTTCCTGATTTTCCATAGCAGTACTCGAACACTTCCTCAGATGTTATCATGGTTTCGGCTTGTCATTTTTTTAAAGGAATGTGGCATGGTAAATATTTCAGGTTGACTTTTAAGACGTCACCTGCTGTGAAAGCAGGCGATAAAAGTTTGGATTTCTGATAATGGTATGTATAACCTGGAGTACTGTATATGGCAGACAATAAGTGATGCACGAAAGAAAGACCTCACCTTGAGCATCGGTGAATTTCTTCGATTTGTGTTCGCCGACATTAATCTAAGGAAAGAAACTTGCAGCATCACTTTTGGCAGCCATAGCAGGCCGAGCTTTAACCTCTAGGGACAAAAACATCGTTCTTACCTTGTGAAAATCATCACTGCTGAGAGAGGTGAGCATTTTGTTGGTCGCATTTGGAGGATGGTTGCTCCGTACCCCTTTCCAATGAACGTTGTTGGCCGCAGCAGCCATGCTACTCAATGAGGTGTCACTGCTGTGGGTGTGGATGGCCAACGATGCCGGATGCTTCGTTTTCTCCAGCATGTTTCGGCTTTGGTAATCCCGATGCTCCTGAAGGCGATGCCATCGTGCCTCTTCGTCAAACGTTGATTCGTCTTTATATTTTTGGCCAAAAAAAAAAAAACATATTTGGAAATTAGTCCTGATTTATGATAAATTACTGTACTGGGAAATGTTTTAGGCATCACAAGCCGTACTAGAAATGTTTTAGGTCTCACAATGCTATATTAAAAATGGTTTAGGTCTCACACCCTGGTGAAAAAAACAATAGAGATTTCTATTGTTATTTGGCCCATCAGTGGCGGCACTAGGGTTGGTGTCACCCGGTGCGGTAACTCATGGTGTCACCCCCCTCACGACACCCCATAG
>JAQGBW010006370.1:0-10698 GCA_034698625.1 Julus scanicus
ACACAAGTGTAATATAGACACACAAGTGTCAAACTTTTTACACTTTAAAATTTTAAGTTATTGGCAATGTCCCATTCTTCCTGCGTCCCATTCCACCCCACTCTCCCCTATAGATTTTCACACTTGTCTTGTTGTAAGTTAAAAATGTGTAAATATAAATACTCTATATAAATAAATCTAATAAATTAATAAATCTCTATAATCAATAAACAACAATAAACAACACGATCAATAACAATAATTTTCTCTCTCTAGATCGGCTACTTATTTTCTTGATTTACTTATTTTCAATTTGGGTTATAAATTGTGATTTAATTATTCGTCTTTTTCAATTTCTGTTTATTCGTCACAAGAACGAATTTTAAGAGGGCGGACAATAAACCTATCCTACAATTTTATTTTGGAAGTTTTTATTAGGAAGGCCGCCAGAATCAAAAAAAGGTCTTTGCGCAATTTTTCCAGACGTTAGGCCTACAAATCAACACGCGTACAACAATGAAAAGGGCCGAGATTACAATAATTTGGGCGAACTGCGATTTATTCCCTTTCAAACAGGCGGGCCTTGAAATTTCATATGATGAACAGGCCGCTCTGTATTATTCTTGTTTGCCGGACCTTTAAATGTCTCTTTTGGTGTTCGGCCGCCTTTCGATTTTCGATTGGCGGTCGAATTGTTTAAATTCTTTGTTTATTGAGCCGCAATTTTATTGGCGGGCGTGCCGCAATTTAACCTTTCGACGGGCGGGCCAATAAAGTTCCAATCGTTGATTGGCCTCGCGTTTACGGCGCGTTTAGGGTAGCGGTCTGCGAAGTCCAAACGAATGAAATAGGCCCTTCATTAACCCTTTTCGTTGAGCGGTCAGTGAAAAAAATTCTTTCAACAAATAAACTTCTGAGACCCTTTATTTAACAAAAGGGGTCGTATTTAACCCTTTAATGCGGGCAGTCCACACTATTCGATCCGTTGTAAGGGCCTTGCATTAAGCCTTCTCAACGGACGGGCCGCGAAATTTCGTTTTTTTGGAAAAAAAAATGCCTTGGAATTAACCTTTTTACGGGCGTACGACGTGATTTCGCTTTAAGCGGCGATAATTGGCCGCAACAAAAAACAAAAAAACGAACATGACAGGCCATAGATTAAACAGGCGGCGGGAGGGCCGCAAATTTCTTTAAATTGTTCGATGCGGGGCGAATTATTTGTCATGCATTCGGATTTCCGAACCATACATCGGCCGTTTAAGAAAACAAAAGTTCGTGATTTTTTCCCGACCACACTATTATGGCCCAATAACCGAAAAAAACGTTAAATTTCTGCTCCAAAAACAACGGTAAATTAAGTGCAAAAACTCCTACCTTACCCATTTAGGGTTGATATTTGTAAATATCACCGTGAACGGGTGATGGCCAACAAGCAGCCAAAAAAAACGGCAGCCCTTCAAGGAAAACGAACGTTTGTCCGGGCGTGGCACTCACAAACAAACGTCGACATCTTCAAAAAAAGGGTTGAGTGTTGCTTGTTGATCCCGCTTGTTGACATTACTACAAAATTTTTCAAGAACGTCGAGCGTAGCACGGGGATTATCATCCCGTCGCTCTGCTACCATTGTTGGATTTCGTTGGTCGGTCGATGTATTTTAGGCTAATCAAAGTCACTTTCATTTATCATAGGGACCTCGGCTCCATCAGAGAGAAAGGCAATCGCTCGGAAGCAGGATTCAATTTGGGTAAGTAGTTTTAATTCTCATGTTATTTTAAACACTTACAATGTTCCATAGTGAACCAAATAAGACTTTAGAAAAGGTTAACACAGCGTGTACTTCCGTCCAAAACATTTCTGGCAGATGAAGGGCCACACACCCGCTTGGGTCAGTGGCCTGAGAGAGAGTGTCGGCCGTAATCTGACCCCCAAGATGGCCGACCACACCAAAGTGACCAGCTGTCCGATCCGGAACTTCCCCATAACATTGGGTAAGTCCCTTTTGCTATTCATTATTCACATTTAATTCCCAGTCCCCTTTTATTAATTTTAAATATAATTCTTTTCTTTTCAGAGATATTTGGGTGACTGCAACGGGATGGACCTTCATCTTACAGCACATGGTAAGTATACTTATTTATCTATAAATAAAATATAAATCTACAGATAAATTATTCTTAATTGAGTTTAAAGGATTAAAAATGAACAGAGTCGCGAAAACCGCACAACATTTCAGAGCTGAGGCCGTCTTTGTAAGCCAGTGGCGTGCCCCGTACTGTGAATGGGACTGTGCTCTAAAAGAGTGATTACAAAGACTGTATTTACGGATACGCGAGTGAAAGACAACATGGATCCCTCATCAGATTCCCATTGTGGAGATGACAACCCTAACCTAGAAGAAGCAACTTCGGACTAGTGGCAGGCGGTGTTACAAGCCTGGGGCGGTTCAATGTCCGAATTGATGGTTAGGGTTGCGCAAGAAACGCGGAAGGTGGAGTACATGCAATAAGTGGAAGATATGCAAATTTGTCCCAGCTTGGATGATTTGCCGAATTTGGCCACAGAAATGGAGCCAAATGTGACGCCACGAGATCAACAACCGGTTTATGTGACTTTTAAAGAAAATGGTCCGTTTTATAACGGTGAAGGAGACAACGGATTTTCTCACCTCATTTTTGGTAACTGTACAATCGGAAGGATTGCCGATGTCCGCGTACACGCGACGCTTGAGAAACCATCTTACTGGAGATGCAGCTAAATGGTTTACAACAAATGGTGATCGTTTGTCCGAGATGGAATGGCCCCAATTGAGGAACTACTTACAAGAGTTTTTCGGTTTGGAATCATATAATCCGGGCCTGTGGGGACAATATGTGTCCAGGCGCCAGGGATGGAATGAACCAGTCCAAAGGTACCTCATCGATATGACCAGTATGGCCCGTACGTTAAACCCGCATACAGCGGTAAGGGACACAATACAACTAATTGTTTTTGGACTGCAGCCGATTTTTCACGTTGGCCTGGGAGGTAGACAGTTCAACACAATTGAAGAGCTGTGGAAAGCATTGACCTCTTTGGAAGAATCGTTTAAGTGCGGTAGGCCACGATCAACTGGAGTGCCTGTAGCGATTACAAAGGTGAAGAATGCAGTGAACTCTACTATCCCTGCGATAATGGAAGCGGGTGCTAGACCAGCTGCCACTGTGAGAAATTATAATTGTTTCGGATGTGGGGAACCGGGCCATATTAAGAGGTTCTGCCCTAAACGATTGGGAAGAAATACTGTGGCAGTATTAAAAAACGGTCTTTGTTTGTGGTGGCCGAAACCATCAGATGCGAAGGAGCGTGACGTATATGTGTAGATGGAGGTTGCTTCACCGGTTGCTCGGGTCCATATTGGGTCTCAAGTGGTGTTCATGGTCGTTGACGGAGGAGCGGTAGTGTCAGTATTGTCAGAAGCTTTATTAAAGATGCTGGGACTATCGATAAATGAGCGCATTCAGGGTGGGCCGTTGTTTGATGTTTCGGGCCGCACAGTTAACAGCGCGGGAGAATGTGACATTGAACTGAATATTTACGGACGAACGGTGGTTCATCGTTTTCGAATCCTACGGCATCCAGATACAGTGGCATTACTGGGTTGGGATTTTTCGCGTCAGACGGGGCTGATTCCGCTTCCGCTCACGGAGATGTTTTGCTTCCAGGATAAGATGGAAGAAAAGTTTCAATTTGAGAAGCAACGGAACGCGCCCGTTGGCGATGAGAGACTAGAAAAGGGGGACGCCCGGGATGCGCAACTGGAAGAACAGAGTGTGACAGAGGAAGTGGAAAGTGAGAATCAGAGTTATGAAATGGATGTTGGGTCGTTAGCCGAATCAGCGGAGGACATGGCGACTAGATTGCGAGGATTACCGATTCAACTTTTGCAGACAGTGACTCTGTTGCCATGCTCAACCTCATGGGTGATGTGCCAGATCCCACAACAGACAAAACAGGGTGATTTGGTGTTTGTGGAAGCATTACCACTGAAGGGAACATTGGCACGAGCAGCGCGTGGTGTGATGTTGATTGATGATAAACTTTGTTGTCCTTTTCAGGTGAGGAATCTTACGGCCGAACCATTGAATTTGGATGCGGGAATGCAGATTGCTTCCATTTCGGCACTGGAGCCAACCGAGGTGACGCCATTCGAAACTGCATGGGATAGTAAATTGCGGGTTGAGGTTGGACTCCGTATTACAGATGGGGCCAACTCTGTCTAAATGCCAGAGAAGGGCATTACGTAGGTTATGGATAGAATTTCGGAGTACCTTTGCTTTATCTGTGCAAGAGTTAAGTTTGAGTAGGTTGCCCTCACATACTATTGATACGGGAGGAAAGCCACCGGTATATGTACCCCCGCGTCGTTCGTCAGAAAGGGTTAGACATATAGTTAGGGAGGAACTGGCTGAGATGCAGCGTCAAGGAGTGGTGGTTCCTAGTAAGAGCCAATACTCTAGTCCAATGGTACTGGTTAAAAAGAAGGATGGGTCCGTTCAATTTTGTATAGATTATTGGAAGTTAAATGCGGATACGGTGGTGGATAGCTATCCGTTGCCGCACATTGATGATGCATTGGATGCCATGAAGAGGTCTGCCTGGTTCGCGACCCTAGACATAATGTCAGGATACTGGCAAGTGCCTATGGCGAAGCGAGACCAGGAGAAAACGGCTTTTTCATGTTCCGAGGGGCACTTCGAGTTCACTCGGATGCCCTTCGGGTTATGTAATGCTCCAGCCACAATGCAGAGGGGTTTGGACCAAATTTTTTTGCATCTGAAGTGGGAGGCGTGTCTTATTTAATTAGATGATATTATAGTATTTGCACCGGACTTCCAGGGTTTTCTGGAGCGGTTGAGGGCCGTGTAAGAGGTACTGTCCTGTCATAATATTAAGTTGAAGCCCTTAAAGTGTTTTTTTGGGTTTGAACAGGTAAAATATTTGGGTCACGTGGTCAGTGCCGAAGGAGTGGCCACGGATCCTGAGAAGATTAGGGCAGTGCGAGACTTCCCCAGGCCCGGGAATAGGAAAGGAGTTAAGAGTTTCTTGGGCTTTTGTGGTTTTTATAGAAGATTTATTAAAGATTTCGCAAGTGTGGCTAGGCCTCTGACCAACTTAACACGTGAAACGGTGCCGTTTGCGTGGACGGAGCTGTGTGAAACAGCGTTTCAATCTTTAAAGGATTCATTATGTATGGCCCCCGTGCTAGCTATGTTTGACCCAACAGTCATATTGAGTTTGCATACAGATGCATCAAATACGGGTTTGGGGGCGATCCTATACCAGGGGGTTAGACCAAATCAAAGGGTGTTAGTTTATGCAAGCCGTTCATTGTTGCCAGCAGAGACAAGGTATACAGTGACGGAATTGGAAGCATTAGTTATAGTATAGGCAGCAGAGAAGTTCCGTCATTATTTGTTTTTGAATAAGGTGACAATTGTGACGGACCATCATGCATTGTGTTATTTGAGGTCCTTAAAAAATCCATCGAATAGGCTGGGTAGATGGGCAGCAAAGATGGAGGAATTCACATATGAGGTGGTATATAAAAAAGGAGGACTTTATGTGGATGTGGACCCATTTCTGGTCCACATTTCTGTGGGGCCAGGAAATGAGGACGATGCTTATATATACTTGCTCCAGGGACAATTGGATATGGTAAAAGAACAGATGCAGGACCCAGGGATGGATATACTGCGTGCTAAAGCAGTGGGTAGGGCAGTTGTTCCAAAGGGTTATCTTATGTTGGGGAATACCCTGTATTTTTATAATCTTTTTGATCCACCTCGGTTATTGCTAGTGGTCCCAGAACATTTGCGCCAAGGGGTGATTAAAGAATGTCATGACCATCCTTTGGCAGGGTATTTTGGAATATCTAAGACGTTGTCCTTGATGTCGCGAGCTTATTATTGGCCTCAGATGAAGGCTGCGGTGGTGAAGTTTGTGGCTTCATGTGAATCCTGCCAGAAGAATAAAATCCCTAGGGTGTTGCCTCAGGGACTGTTGGAGCCCATAGCGGTGGAGGGGCCAGCAGAGAAATGGGGATTCGACTTTGCGGATCCTTTTCCTTCTTCGGTGGGAGAGAGTACATACTGGTTGGTAGCGGTGGATTATGCTACCAGATTTTGTGTGGTAGCCCCTTGTAAAAGCGCTAATGCTACGGCTATCACAATTTTTTTCTTAAATTAGTTTGATAGGTTTGGGGTGCCTAAGGATTTAATATCAGATAGTGGAACACCGCAATTGAGTAAGAAGTCCCAGGATTTTTTTGGAAAGTAGGGAATAAGACATAGAGCTTCAACTCCTTATCATTAACAGACGGATGGTTTGGCAGAACGAATGATTCAGACGCTGTTGACCACGGTCCGAATAATGGCCCCTGAAGGGAAATGTCAAAGAGGATGGACGGTTGCACTAAATAGAGCGGTTGCGGCATATAATTTTGCAAAACAGGCGTCGCTACAAGCTTCCCCGTTTGAGTTAATGCATGGGTATTTGCCGCGGTTGCGGGTGTATAATACGGTGGGGCAGCCACCTATGTTGGGGCCAGAAGTTGCAGTTAGCGAGCGTAGATTGCGAGCGGCAAAGGCCCTATGTAATGCGCAAAATATGCAAAAAGTTGCATATAATAAATCCCATAGACATGTAGAGTTTGAAGTAGGAGATTGGGTTTTGATAAGGGATTTGGCTCCAGCCTGTTTAGGCCAGGGGAAGTTTAAAATGCCCTATCATGGCCCTTATCAGATTGTAGAAAAAGTGTCCCAGGTGAATTATGCGTTTCGGGACACGAGAAAAGGTACGCCTCCTATTTCGATAATGCATGTTAGCAATTTAAAAAAAATTATTCCCAGGGAAAGGGACAGAGTGTTGGCAATTCGGAATTTAAATTTTGAAAAAGTCCCAAACAGGTAGTGCCATCTTGTTCGAAGAGTGGGTTTGACCTCCTCTTGGACGGAGTCGAAGTATCAAATTCGTGACCTCCCCGGGCCTCTGTAACTTGGGCGACATTTTTTCCTTTGTTTTTGGCCTTGTGCAGTCACCTCAGGAAAGTCTCTTTTGTTGTATTGGAGGTGGTTTTTCTTCTTTTATTCTTGTTTATCTTGAGAATGGCGCATGAGTTTGGTTTTATTCGTTATGTGGTGGTGGAATCTTGTTTCTTTTTAAAATCTTAGCGAAAATAATGGCGCATAATCCATCGTCAGTTACGGTGACGGTAACCGTGTCGGACGGCATGAGGGAGCGGACTGTCATGGTGTCGGTGTCGGGGGCTGCGTTGGAGTTGCCGGTTTAAAGGAATCGTCCCACGAACTGAAATTTCGAGGAGAGACTAGTTTGGCGACCACGGCGGGGAGGAGGCCGATTTTGGCGGCGGCCGTGGACCCCAAGGCAGCAGAGATGTCCCAGTCCAGAGCGCCCACGTTGTACGAATCCGCCGCCGGCGGAAGACTGGGATAGAGATTTGGCAGAGGCTGGTATGGATGCTGGCTTTCAGCGTGCACTCGGGCCAGTATTTTATGAAGATAGGCCGGCGGGTGTACGTATAGTGGAACTTTCATCCGAATCGGAGGATGCCACGGATGAGGGTTCTTTGGCGGGACAACAAGGATTGCCACCGAGGGGACTCAACTCCTCAATAGATCGTCGCCGCCGCCGGGAACGGGCAAGGCTGAGGCGAATCAGGCTGGAGGCGGCCGCGGAACAAGGGGCGTTGGTGCCATTGGAACATCGACAGTAGGGCGGGTGAATTATGATTTGTTAGTTTTTTATTTTGTGTTTTGAATTTGAAATTTTTTTTCCTTTTTCTTGCGTATTGTTTTGATATCCACAGAGTGGACATCCCTAAGGGAAGAAATGTGGAATTCGGGGCCAAAGGTGTTGGCGCCCGAATTCCTCTATCATAGGTTGTAGCCTGCCTGGCATTCTCGGGCTGACCGGCATTCCTCCCGAGGTTTGCTGGGAAGTTCGAGAATGCCAGAAAGGCAGTTCGGGTTGACCGGTGGTCCGGATTAGGACGCTGTGTTGGGTGCGCACCGCCCGTGCTTTTACGTTCGTTTTCCGGGGCAAGCGAGTTGCTGCCAGCGAGTTTAATTTTGTATTAGCACTTAAGTTCCTATTCAATAAACAAGTAACAGTTTATCTACTCGCGAGTCCGACGTTTTATCACCAGCCGGGATCTTGAGCGAGGAGGAGCCGGTTGACTGGACCGAGGCCAGGAATGTCCCCAGAGGGAGCGTGCGCTATGGGAGCGCGCCGCCAAGAGGGAGATGACATCATTGAGTGACCACTGAGTATGGGAACTCACGGACCTGCCCGAGGGTAGAAAAGCAATATGCTGCAGGTGGGTTTTTAAGGCCAAGCAGGATGCAGATGGCAAGATCCATACCCACAAAGCACGCCTGGTGGCTTGTGGATAATTCCAGAAGTACGGCCGAGATTACATCGACACCTACGCTCCGGTGGTGCAGCATGACACGGTAAGAGTACTGTCGTCTGTTGCAGCCGCAAAGCAGCTTCATGTGAGGCAGCTCGACATCAAGTCGGCGTACTTGAACGGCGATCTGCAGGAGGAGCATGGGGCAGCCACCTGGTTTCGCCCCGACTGATCAGGGAGAAAAGGTGTGGCGCTTTAAGAAGAGCATCTAAGGTCCGAAGCAGTTGGCCCGTACATGAAATGCCAAGGCGGTCGAAGTGCTCCGTAAGTTAGGATTTCGGCAGAGTGCAGCAGATACGTGCCTGTTCATGAAAACAGGCGAAGAAAGCGGCAAGATGACGTACATCTTGCTGTACGTTAATGATCTTCTGGTGGCCGGTGAGTCCGAGGATCTCACTAAGAAAATCAGCCAGCAACTCCACGAACATTTTGAAGTTCGGGACCTAGGTAAGGTGTCTTCCTACCTAGGGATCAAAGTGGAGCGAGACAGTGATGAAAGTTTCTTGCTGTCTCAGAAGGCGAAGATCGACGCGATGTGTAAGACGCACGGACTTCATGAGGCGAAGTCCGAAAGCACGCCAATGGAAACGGGTTTCTTGGCGGGGACTTCCGAAGACAGTCCAATGCTAGTGAGCAACGGCGAGTACAGGCAGGCGAGCAGTTCGCTCCGGTACCTGGCCACGGTAAGCTGGCCGGATGTGTAGGCACCTGTAGGCTTCTTAGCCCGCAGGGTAGAACATCCAACACAATCTGACTGGGAGTCAGTAAAGTGCTTAATATGCTACCTCTCCGGAACCAGCGGTAGGAAGCTGCGGCTGTCTTCCGATGGAGGTGTTGACCTCAAGTGTTTCGTCGACGCCGATTGGGCCGGAGACCACAAGGACCGGAAATCAACCTCCGGTTATGTTTTCCGGGTGGGCAATTGTACCGTAGCATGGTGCAGCCGGAAACAGTCGACCGTTGCGTAATCGTCGACCGAAGCTGAGTATGTCTCCGCTTCACATGCAGCAAAGGAGCTGCAATGGCTTTGCCAACTCCTTTGTGATATGAAGGTGTTGACGGGCGAGGGTGCGATCCCGGTGTTTGAGGACAACCAGGATTGCATCAAGCTGATCGAGTCCGATCACTGCGGTGCTCGGACGAAGAACATCGACGTGTGCCACCACCAGCTGCGGGATCTCCGCAAGAAGGGGATCATCGAGGTCAAGTACTGTCCTTTCGAGCTGATGATGGCTGACATCTTCACCAAGCCACTTCCGAAGACCAGATTCGACGAGATGGTGTCCATGATTGGAATGGACTAATTTTGTTATTTGAATTTTTGCGTTCATTCTAATAATGTTCTGTCTTATCTGTGTATGTTTGTGGCATTGTGTAGGAAGGTGTCTTTCCTCTGCGGAGGAGTCGAACGTGCTGTGCTGTTGTGGTTGCTATTGGAGAAGACGGGATGTGCACCCTTTTTTGCGAGAAGGGGTGTTGGAGTGGTGCGCCCTCAGGGACACATCCCGTATCTGGGGCACGAGGTCCCATGGGTACCTCGGGATAGGGTCACCACCGTATGGGCTGAAAGTGGCTGCACCGTACAGGAGGTAAACGGCCCTATGTCCCAGGCAACGCAACGGGTCAGTTTGGGACCCCTTGCTAAGACCTTCTGTCTCTTATTCAGCAGCTTTCGAGGAGGATGAACACTTTTTTACATGCGTGTAAAAGAAGGGTAACAATGAAATAAAAGTTATTTTATCCAAGTCCAAACTCTTATTTCTTTTTATCAGTTATCTACTGGAAACTTCTCTATGGAAAGATTTCAACATTGGGATTATTTATACATATTCCAGAATTCAATTGCTACTTCTCACATACATCAATTTCATCATCTTTTGGTGTATCTGGTCGTTCCTCACAGATCCGTTTATTATAGTCATAAAGATTCATGTGTAGTAATGTAAGGCATTCTATAAAGGTTTCTATAGGTGGTTTATCTGTATCATAGCATGCTTCATATAAGTTATTAATGAACTTTGTGATTATGGTTCATTGTATTCCTCTTAATTGCATTACTTTGGTCAGTTCTTGGGTTGCCATGTCTTTAATTCACAATTCCTAGTTATATACTTTAAGTACTCACTGTTCTTATGCTTATTTAGTAAACTGTCTATTCAGCATCAGGTTTGTGACTGGAAGTTTGGTATTTGCAGAATATTTCAGCTCGCTTTTCTTATCCTGAAATTCCTGGCTTTTGTTTCTTGTTTTT
>JAQGBW010006371.1:0-10697 GCA_034698625.1 Julus scanicus
TAACCCAGATTATTGTACTGATTGTACTAAACTGCCAACAGGTCCGCCAAACTGACAATTTCTGCTAGGTTGGGCACTATGAATGTGGTATGTGATTAGTGTTGCGATTATGTCTCTTAAGAACCAGGGGTTGGAAACTGCCAGAATGTCACGTTTAAAAATGTCGGTTAAGGAACCTGTACAGGATTCTTGGGTACTTGTCTAACGCGGTTTTAGCAAAATTGCACTCCATACCTGTCTTTTCATATGTCCGATTGCTCTGTAGATGTTGGATTTTTTTTAATACAACTGTCAAAAACACCTTCTGAAATTCCGATCTTCGAGTAAATTCGACAATTGTAGACTGGGATGGACTTAAAATAGAAGGTTTCCCCAAGCGGATGGACCACTTCTAATTGAATCCTGCCGGCATTCGCTACTTTAAGGTGTTTGAATAGTGTACATACTTCTGTTTCCAAAGTCTTAGAAGCCTGTGGAGGGGGCAGGTTGAATATCCCGCATGTTTCTCTGCTGGAGTAATTCATCAAATCCTCCAGACAATGCTTGATATTTTTAAAATTGAGTGGCTGGGAGTTGTGCATTTTTTCCTGAAGTCTTGACATATCATCTTCAATGGTTTTAAATATGCTTTCGTATTTTATGTGTAATATCGTTATCGTTTGGTTCATCTCTCTGATCTTTGTGATCAAATTGGCAATGAGTTTGTCCTGTCTGGCGGCATTTTCATTGCTCATTCTTAACTTTTTATCTATTTGTTTAAGTGAGCTTACAACGTCTATTGATTGTGTTTTTTCAGGAGTCTTTATGGGGTTTGCGAAACCTGATGTTTTGATCGATGTAAGTTCAGTACTGTGTCCTGAAGCGCTGGGAATTCGACTTCTTCTCTTTTGTCGTACCTTTCCACGGTTTCTGGTAAAAGCAGACATGTCGTTGCAGGAGAGAACAAGATAAAGATGAGGGTCCGTACTGTTATCAAAGCTATGCTAGGTTAAATTATGTATTTCTTGATTGACTTTGGCTTATCTTTGGTATGAGAAAATCCAAGATGGCAGCTTTGCTGGAGGTATCAAAAATGGCAGGAATAATCCTGTTTGTTGTCCACTTTTTCGACTCTGGTTTAGTAGTGTTGGCTTATTCGTGACTTCTAGGTTACTAGAGGTGTTGTACCACAAAAATGTCTACACATGGACATGGACCCAGATTCGTCACACCGTGCTAGCTCCTGTAACCACTTGTTTAACGAGTACTTATCAAACAATAACTTATCAAAACGATATCAGCTTATTCCAAGTTGTAAGGATGTGGAAAGCTTGACGAAGATCGGATAAAAGATAAGAATTCTGCAGAAACGGCGGAGACAAGAGGACAATAGAAATCGGCCTTTGTCACAGTGGCAGTTTCGGGTTATCTGGTTCCATTTTTTTAAAAAAATCCATCTGACCACTAGTAAGAACCTCTGCTTAAAAACGCAACATATCCGATGGGTTAAATTCTGTATCAGTTAATCCAAAAGTTCACAATAGTGATAATGGGTACGAAAAGCAAAACCTGATAAGATAGTTGTTTTTAAATAAAATTTGAAAATTTGCATTTTCACAAATGTGCCCAACAAAGACAAAAACTTGATATTCTGAAAAGTTTCTTTTAAAATTACACTGCATTTGAGATGATGCCAATATCATAAACTTAAATTTGAACTGTAGTGCACCATTATGTTTTCATTAATAAGCATCGTAGGCGTTGGTTTGACTAACGTTTCCAAGGTTTCCTGCTTAAATGAAAACCAAAAACCGTGTTTTGTTTATCAAAACTCCAAACCTTTGATTTTTCTCTAGTCAAGTAGGTCAAATTTTAACTGAAAAATAAAAAAAGGCATCAAATTTCAATGAACTTACCCTGGTTGGTCCCACTCTCCAACTCCTCCTTTCTCTCCGCAATGGACGAATATTGATTTAATTTACCAATGCCACTCAACTTAGCATACAATTGTCTGGATGCCGGTGGCAGCAAAGGCGTAGAAGACGATGACCCAGCACTCACTTTTTCTCGTTCGCCATTCCTCCGCGACACGCACTCTTTTGCACCGTCACAAGGCGTGCTGGTGCTTGGACCAGCAGCGCTATCTGCCAAATATCCCGCCGCGAAAGGCGACGGCGAAAGCAGCGGCGCATGGGGATCGGAAAGCTCCGCAAACGTCGGCGTGGACCGGCCCCGGTTTATGGTTGCCGGATTCCAGAAAGGTTCGTGCGCGATGTCCAGAGGAATTCTGGGCTTAACGGATTGTCTCTTGTCATTTGTGTGTGTCGCCGCTGGGGGGAAAGTAACCCCTGAGGGTCCAGGGAGCGAGTTCAGTGAATTTCTTCTCAGAGTTGCATTGCTGTAATCGTCTACGTTGTTGTTGCAATTTGAAACAGTGTCGCCGACAGCCGCTTGTGGAGTTATTAATCCTGTCACCCACGAAGGGCTTAATATACCACGCACCGCATCTGTGACCCGGCTAAAAATTGACTGCAAGAAAGAATGGATTATAAGTTTGGTTCATAGTCTGCCCCACTGAAAAACGTAGGCCTATTTTGCAGACTAGGAGGCCATACCCCCTGCTTTGCATAACAAAAAAAAGTTTGGAAGAACGAAAGGCTTTTTTTAGGATTTTTTTTTGTCACACATTATGCTTTTTTAAATTTCCATTACACATAGTGATAAGAGCGTCTTGTGTTGCTGTTTTATTAGGTGAATTAGTGCATTAGAGACGTATTCATGGTTATCAACACATGTTTGGACAATTATAGAGAAGATATACTGACAGCTGCAAATACTTGCAGTAACAATGCTAAATACAAATGCATAGCAACAGGGGTGGTCAGTGGACTGAGGTCGGTTGAACAGGTTGGGACAGGAGGGCACTAGGGCCCCAGGATAATCCAAGAGGGCACCAGTTCGTTCGTGGCGGGAAAACACACGTTGCCCATGAGGTCCAGTTCACCCCTGAATATCTGACTTTCAGTACTATTCTGCCAACTTTTGTTCAAGTTTAATTAAGTAAAACATATAAATGACCTCGACGTAAATGTGGGTCACCATAAATATTGAATATTGTTTTATTTACAAGAAAAAACGTATATATCCGATGAACCAATATTTGTTACGTAGTAATTTTTTTTAAGTAGTGATAATTTCTAAAATATTTGACTTACATTATTACGCTAGTCATCGTTATTTTTAAACGAAATCATGCATTGAAAACCCTTTTACAATTTCCCCACTTGCCACCGCCTGGCGGTCAAAATGGGAATTAAACTTAGGCCTAAGCGAGCGCTAGTCCGCGTGGAAACGAAATCTGAACAATACCGAACACTGATCGTACTAAGATGTAACCATTTAGCTTCTAGTTCATCTCGAATGTTTCGGGGTTCAATTTACGTTACAAACATGGGTAAAATTAGACTGATTTGACGCCTTCTCCGAAGACAAAGCTCGGCGGCTATGTTCGTGAAGTCGACCCATTTCCAGGAACAGTCTTCCCGAAATGTTACCACAATTTTCGCTTACCTTCGGCCGTTCATACGGCTTGGATGTGTGCGATCTTTTTTGTTTAAGTTTTCCGCCTCCTTCGCTCGTCATTCTCTTAACTTACGCTAAATTGAAAACATTAAAAATCCTTCGATTTCTTGCACCGAAGATAACATAGAACAGCACATTATTATGAAAAGATGGCGGTAGAAATCCTTGCTCGTGATTGGTCATTGAAAACAAACGTGGCGCCCCCTACATTAATTGCGTTATTGGAAGACATTTTTAAAATGGGCGGCAAAATTCAAACTTTCACATTCTGAACTTTCAGAAGATTTCTTTCTCTTTCCCCTCGCCTTTGGCAAAATTGAATTCAATTTCTTCGTTTTAAAGGGCAATTATTATCCTCCAGGATCTTCTCCTACTTGTGGACCTTTTAGTGACACATATGGGTCACTTAGCCCATTATGGTAAATTCCAAAGGTGCCACTTCGCATAGGGCACCTTTTTGAACCTTATAACCCCTCGGGCGAAACGTGCTGGGTCATGTGGTGCCCCTTAAATTCACTTGGTTCATGTCTCAAAGGGTTAGCTACTCAATCAGAATATGAATCGTAGAAGATTTCTATTTATTCGTGTCAAATCCTCCATATTTATGTTGTGGGAAAAACAGGCAGTAACATACTTAGGACATGTTTATTTTCGGTTAATTTTTCTAAGGAAATTCTTAGGTGAAAGAGTAATTTCTTAAAAACATAAAATTGTAATTTTTCTGTTTTAGAAATGAAATTTTCCTGCATTAAAATTAAGCGTAATTTTTGTCAATTAAAAAAATTTTTTTAAAAAAAAGTGCAATCCTTTTAATTCAGAAATTCTGTTTTAGACAGCAAAAGTGAAACATTTTTAATCTTTTTCATTTACAATTAGTGTATAGAAGGTAAATTTTAACCCTGCTCAAACGATTATGCGATGTAGCGATTGGATTGAATGGCCACTTTTAAAAGAGGTTGTTTGCCAAAAAAAAAAAAAAAAAAAAATAGTACAACATGTTGAAAATAATTCGAGTAGCATCTCATTTTTAGCAGTTTTGCAAACATTGTTAAGTGCAAACTTGAAGATAGATAATTCTTAAAAATAAGATGGAATTAGATCATATACAGGGTTTGGTTTAATAAAAAAAATTCAAGATCAAACTTAACAGAAGTACTAACGTTCAACTTTGTGAGCTTTCAATATTTTCTTTTCCATTTGTTATATGCCCCGGCTTTACTTTTTGAATTCTTTGCTTGCTCCGCCGTTTGTTTTGGTGCGATATGGAAGCTCTCCCAGAGATGTTTGGCAGAAGCTGCATTGGCCAACAACTCGTAAAGTCGTTCTTGAGACCAACTGGTGCCGAGATCAAACAAGCTGCCAGTGCGGTTCATGAGTAAACGGCAATTTTTGGAATCTACACCTGGTAACAAATTCAAAAACGCCTACAAAAAAAAATCAGAGGGGGGCAAAATCAATTGAACTATAAGTAGAAGAAGAAACGTCGAGTGCTTAAATTACTTGTTTTCTTACTTTTGGAGCTGCACTGTATTTTTCTGTAATCATGTCAGATTCTATTTCCCCAGAAACAGCCTCTGTGATTTTCATTGCCTCAGCTGCACTTGGCTGCTCTTTACCAACCTACAAAATGACATTAAAATTCAATACCGAATAGAATTTCATTTTAGTTTGTAGGCCCATTTTTAATGTTTTGCAACCTACCTTAAGCTCGTCAAATATTTCCGCCGTCGCATACGGACTTGAACACCAGAGAATTTTCAATTTAGGAAAATGTAGTGTTAGAAGCATTAATTTAGACGTGGAGTCGTGTGATGATACTTGACCAGCCATGCCGTATTTTCCCTAGAACAAAATTGAGATGCAATTCACGATAGTTCTAAAATTGTCTTGAGAAATGCAGGTGACCGACCAAATAATCTTACTTGAAGGATAAATGGCTTTTCTGGATTAAACTCAATTAACAGCATTGGCTTTTTGTAGTAACGGCACATTGCAGTTGCCTGACTGTACAACCTTCCATTGTTGAGCGAGCCAATAAGGTCATCTACGCTTTTCCGCTCTACGCAGATGTCAGGCGTGAGAATATAGTCGCCAACCTAATACCAGAAAACAAACATTAACTTGTCACATCTCGTATTGCTCAAAATTTCCTAAACTTAGCTTTAAACGCTAAAAAACCCTTAACATAAGCATCTCGCCAGCTGCTCTTAAAATTCAAAAATGCTTCTTATTTTGCGAGCTGCTATCAGAGAGGCCAGGGCTCATCTGTCCACTAGCGATAAAATTCGAGAAAGACAGCTCTCAATCAGTAGCACGCGCATTTTTGCACGTGTTACATCGAGAGTTTCTCTCACGTGGAAACGCACCTTTACATTGTCATAATATCGACATCTTGAAATTTTCTCAAATCTTTTGTGAATAAGCTACTAACAAATTATAGCATTTTACTACATTTGTTAAATATAAATTCAAATAGTCGCTTTTCTCCAGAACTACATTGACCATTTTCTTGATTTCAGAGAATTCTGAACATATTTACCTCTAGCGTAACCGGTTCGATGTCTATTCCCCGCCTGTGTATTAGGGAAGGAAGTTCGCTGCGAAATTCTCGTATGTCAACGATAATCTAGAAATTAAGTTAAATCGGAATGTTTTCAATAAGTAATAAAACGATTCCTGCGACAAAGTAAGGTCGACACATACTTTTCGCTGAGCTTTCCGATCCGAATCTTGGTCAACTCCTCCTTTCCTCGTATTAACCAATGCCGAATTGACGGTTTCATTAGCTTTCCTCGGATCTCTGTCTAGATCGGGATGACCTTCGATTTTTCCATCCCTTTCTTCTGGAATCACCATGCTTCCTTTTTGCCGGATCAACATCTCAAAGGCCTCTTTCTCTCGCCTCAACACGTTCAAATACTTCTGTTCCTCTGCTGAGCTTTCAAAAACCAGAAAATAGGCAACTACCGGAATGTCTGGATTGGAAGCCTTGTAGACCTACACAAGATACGATTATCAATCAATCTACACGAAACCTCGGTTTAAACTCTCATCCGAAAGATCACGCCACTTAGGAAATTTCTCCCATTCGTAAAAATTCCCACCAACCTCGTCCGGGGAGCGAACCCCACACCTCAGGATCGAGAGGCAAGCGAGTAACCCACTCGACCGTCGGCGTTGGCATGCAAAAACGTAATTTAACAGTTATCGTTAGACAACTTACCTCCAGTTGTCGAACAAAAGCCATATCCATATCATACACTATCACGAATCTTGGCTTAAACTTGTTTAAAACCTGCGAGACTCCCAAAAGACCCATATTGTCCCTCAACGGTTGAATGATTATCATCGGATCCTTAACAGGGCTGAGATCATCCCCAGCAACATTTGCGGCTGCATCATCGTTCTTTTCACCATCGCTTCCATCATTGTATCGCATTATTTGGGTTAAAGTGATGATGCCAGCATCATTCTTTTTGTCGTCTTCGTTCTTCTTCCGCTTGTTCGCTGCAGGCGCTTTGAGGTTCAAGTATTTTTCACATAATCGATGGAGTAGTTTACTGTTTCCTTCTGATAAGACCTGAAGAAATTGAAAATAAGTAAAAACGCTTTTATTATTCATGCCATTTATTCAGTCAACGCATGCAAGAACAACTCCTTAATAAATTACCTCCTGAATTTGATCACACGTTCTATCATCGGCAGCAACTATTAAAATGGGTACTGACACTGGTGTGATAGCACTTTGCTTTTTTGTTTCCTCTAGTACCTCGCCTAGGATTTCTTTTAGAGCCACCCACTTTGGATTTTCCTCCAGTTGAAGCTTATCTAGTTTGAAATAGTAATAAGAAATATTTTAAGTACATTTTTCATACAAACTTCATTACGTTAATGATTTATTCTAGTAAAATAAAAAACAAATTTTTAAAAGTAACACTGTCGCAGAAACAGAATTGTTGTATTTTTTTGGTATTTTATAATAGAAATGATTCACGGTCATGGCAGATTCTTAGAGAAATTATCATGGCATTTGCCTAGAAACAACCGTAGAAAACCGCAACTTGGGAGTGGAACCGAGATCTCCCGAATGAAAGGCTGACAGCGTTACAACTACCTCGCCAATATTTGTTAAATATTCTGAAAGATACTCTAAGAAATTTTTATTTTCTTATAAGTCAATGCTTTTTTTGTTGGTGATACTGAAATTGATGTGCATCTTAGAAACGATGATGAATGAGTGAGTGTCAATGGAATAATCTTTTTGGCATAAATCGCATAAAAGTTCCTTTGAAATTTGTTAAAATGTTTTTTTACCGGCACGCTCCGATGCCCCAGAGCTCTTTTCATCTTTCTTCGGATTTGCCTTTTGACCTGTTGCTCCGAAAACACGCTCTTTGGAATGAAGAAACAGAGCGTCGGCAGGCGGTAGGAACACCCAACCAGGATTGCGCATCACGTTTTCGGTTGTTCGTAAGGACTTCACGATGTTGTAGAAGGTCACACAATCGTACTGCGTGAGGTTACTATGCAGAAGTGCATTTAGATGTTATTAACTATCGAAAAGTACACCCATAACTAGCTATACAGCTGCTATTTAAACGGTATTTGTATCTACTTCGCTATGAACACTAACCCCAATATTGTACGTAGTTCCTTAAGATCGTTGATCAGTCGTTTTGTTTTTTGGCTCAGCTGATGCCAAACTGGCTCCAATTGTAGGCGTACGATTTTATCAAAAGCCTTGCTGATGGCATTGTCCGCGGTGACATTCTCCAAGTCAAGCTACTAAGCCATACAAACATATTAATGCTTTTATAACAAGAAGACCACAAATTGAACGAGAATATTTAAGTACGACTTGACATTTTTAAAAGAGATTGATAGCCTGACCCGCCTGACACTGAAAATTATTTTTAAAATATTGCTTAACAATAAAAATGCTTTGTACTTTCAGCTGTCCCGCTGTCTTTTTTTTTCTCGCTGACAACACCTCACAAATGGTGCAAAATTCAAATCTTAAATGAATTTTGGGACACCCTATACAACATCCTTATCACGGATCAACACCCATATAACGTCAAAAAAGTCCTTACCGTTGGGTTGCATGACTTCAATTCCCGCACACAAACTGTTATCAAATCCAGGAGGGCCATTTGAATGGCTAACATTGGTTTTGTCAAGTAGAGCTGAATTTCAACACCTTCGGGCTAAGTAAATAAACGCAAAATAATTTTATAATGCATCTAAATTTGTAAAAATGCAAAATTTTAGTACTTACTTTATGGCATTCCAGGCTGCTGTTAACAGTTACATGAAATCTTGGCCAAAGAAATAATTTCCTAACGAATAAATTTCGCATAATTCTCTCGACTTTACAAAAACCCCATGCGAAGGCCTCCGAATTGCTCGTGAAACCCTTAATAAATCCTGTCTGAAATATTAAAATTATAGGATGTCTTGAAAACCCAATAAGTCATAGTTTAAAAATCGATGCCCAAATATCGTAAAATCTAACCTTGTTTTTCTCTCTGAACAGTCTCAAAATGAATGCTTCCTGACACGAATCTATCACTCTTGATGATTAAATTAAACAAATTACTCGGTGTGAACAGTAAGGTCCAGGTATTCAGTTAATCGAAGTACTATGAAGAGTTACTTATGTGCTTTTAAGACGATGATTCCATCTATCGACTCGATAGGCAAATTGCTCTTCAACATGTCAACCACTAAAATACGACTTGTCACAAATAAGACACCACCCTGAAGATACAGCGAATTCCTACGTTAAAACAGAATAATGCAAATTACGAAAATGAACGGACACCTTTCTTATAATATAACTTGAAGAAATACATAAATATACTCTGGTAATGTACAATGATTAAGGTCCGTACCACAATTAGTCAAAAATGCTTAAGCTTTATCTAAAGCTTGAGATGACAAACTACCACAGCTGCCGAGTCTCAGATTTGGCTGACTTGAGCTCGTCTTGGCAATTTGTCTGTGCAGCTGTGGTATGCATCTGGGACTTGAGACGCAGCTCGGTCTCCAGCTCATGCGATTTGAGCAACTGTGGTATGGGGGAGCTGAATTGATCAAATTAATTGCCCACCAATTCATAAAGAAAATTTCTATTGTGTAATTTATAAAGAAAACACAGAATACATTCTTCTGAAACTTCTCACCTGTCAACAGCAGTGCATTCTGCCGTGACACTTTTAGGAAGAGTTGAGACATCTTCAGATTCAAGTTGTCTGATAAAATAAGTCTAAAAAATGGGAGAATTTCATTATATATTTATAGTCATGAATTAGATTGACGTGATTTTAAACACAATAAAAAAATAATGAGACCAAAAGCACCTCCTCTCTCTGACTTGCTCCAATAACTAAGACAAGGGAAGCACGATCAGAATACACTTTTATAAGATTCAGCACAATATTTTCTAGCCCCAATCCCCTAGAAAAAAAACAATAACAACAAATGTTAAATTACATAAGTTTAACTTTGACAGCATGATTATAAATATGGGAATTCATACTTAGCCAAAATAAGAAGACCATCTTCCTCATACACATCCAAGAAAATTGCATTTTGATATTCCAACATTTAATATATTTTAAAACAATAATATATACAACTGCACGTACAAATCACATGTAAACGACAATAAACATTCCCCAAGCTATATTGCGCATGCGCGAGCAGGAAGTAACTATTGTAACGGTTTTCACGCTCGTTTTTTTTTTGTATATTTTTATACTTTACGTGATTGGCAACCATAACCATGCTACAAAATTAATTAATACCATGGTCGACCATGTAAATACTGTAGGCCACTTCACACTGTCACGTTTTCGCTACGCTACGCGCCTTAGGTTACGTTACGTTAGGTTTTTAGCTGTAAGAACAAATTTAACGCTAAAAACACCGTCTGCGCATGACGGAAGAAGATCTTTTCTGTACGGGGAATGTTTTCGTTGTACACGCTTCTCAACCTCGTGAGGGTCGTTTCGAAAGTCTATGGGAGAAAAGGAGAATTTTTTTATCAATAGGTGTCGCCAGCAATCTGGCCTCGAGATGCTATCTGAAGTAACCATGTACGCACGCAGTTTATCGTTATTTGAATGTTTTAA
>JAQGBW010006372.1:0-10697 GCA_034698625.1 Julus scanicus
AGGAAGGGTACACATTTTTGAACTGTGGGAATTTGTGTTAAAACAAAGGGAAAAGTAAAGTGCCAAAAATGACAACTAAGTCTTAAAAATATTTAAGGGGGCGGCCGCAGTAAATTAAATTTTTATCGGCGGATTTGATATATTAAAGGCAGAATCACTGAATCAGGGATATGAAAGAGGGTGCTTGCCGCCGCCCCCTTTCATGTGCCGCCTGGGGCCATTGCATCCCCCGGCCCCCCCTTTCTACGCCACTGCAAATCCCCCAACACCAAACCTGTCTGCCATTTTGTTGTTCCCATATTTACCATCAAATATTGAACTTAATCTACTGACTACTTGGCTACTCTACCATATCGCTACCATCTTAGTAACCGCACAACTCGCTGCCATGCCCGAGTCTCCCCCTAGAAACGGGTCATCACTCCCCTAAAGAACTAACAACTCTTAGTGTTTAATAAATGTTAGGTAAGCATCTCCCGTAATGGCTAACTTAAAGTATTTCTATCTTAACAAGGATTTGGGATGCGACCTTGTGTACAAACAACTAATAATAACTCAACTCCCCGCGTGAAAAATAAATACAAAAAATGAAAAAAAGCATGATGGTCTGAGGTCTTTTTAAATTCAAGCAATAGAAATATTTTTTTGAGGACAATCTATCCAAGTTCAGCATTTTGAAGTTAAAAGCCATACTTACTATACTTAGTAATACAAAATAGTATAAACTAACTCATTCATTAACCTAAATAGTTAATAAATGTTACCGACTTACGTTAACATCAATTGTGTTGAGTGTAATTTGCATACTGAAACTGGTCTTAATAAGGTACAAACAATCAGAGTTGACTGGATATAATTTTGGGTAGTTAGGACTCAAAATATAGCCAGAATTCGCATTGTTGTATGTTGATTTTAGACATATATTTCGTTTATTAAAAACTTAAATTTACATGCATCGTTCAGAATTTTTTTTAAAATCTGAATAATAAGTAATATTTTTTCCTAAAAAATTGTATTTGTAAGCCCAATTTTTGAAGCATAGTAAAAGGAAGCACACATGGTTTCAAATACAGCAATGTCGTCACAAATGCAACAAAATCGGCTAACAATGCTTGTCACGTCAAATTACAAGTTACAAGTAACATCTGCTTACGTTTCTGCAGGTGGCAAAATATGAAAAACTAAATTTGCTTTAACAACAGCCGCTAGCGACTTGGAACAACTTGTATGACATCGATCATTGCAGAACTAGGCAAGACATTTTGTGCTATTTTTTAAGATAATCCAAAAAAGTATGAGATTAATAGTTGAAAGAGTAATTTTGCTGTTATGCGCATGCGCCGGCATCACAGCTATGTCACATTTACAGGTAAAAATACACTTTATTTAAAATTTTGTTGACAGCTTGTTAACATATAAAACAGTGGGAATTCAATTTGACTAAAGAAGAATAAATTTTAAATATTTTTGGCTAATAATTGAGTAATGGTGATTAGCATGCATCTTTGATTTTGGAAAAATTAGAAATGCATTTTTTTAAAAATGATTTTTTTGTGTATTTTCCAAACTTGAAATATCAAGCTTTATTTTTAAAGGATGCTTGTGTACGTAAGATTCAATACTGCATTGCTAAAGAGGAGTGTAACTTAGTCTTCTTGTACTGTATGATAATGAAAATTGCCTATGCATAATTTGATGATAATGTTGATGAACCAGGTAGACTGCTTCCTGAAAGTGGTTCAGGAACTGCTGCACTGTCTCTTTCTTGTACTGCCACTTTATTGCATTAAATCAGCATCGGAGCACGTATCTGGAGTGGAAGGTGGATGTAGAGTATGTGCAAGCAAGTATCTACCACTTTCCTCGAGCAGTGTCGAATGGTTTGATAATGCTATGTTGGTAGCTGTCACAGTTCAAGATCTTTTACTACTTGTTCTAAAGACTAATATGAAAGAAAAATTGAAGAAAATGAACATTAGTCATTAAGGCGTCTTATGAGGGTAATAACAGTAATGAAAACAGAGACCCTCAATTGTTATATCAATGTGCATTTTCTTATATTTCTTCTAAGGGCTGGTTGCACCAATAATGGTTAAGCTAAACCTGAGGTTAGCCTTGAGTTAACTATGAAAAAGCATTGCACCAAAGAAAGTTAACAGTTGAGCATTGGTTAACTTGAGGAAAAGTAAACCTAACTACTAGGCAGGGTTACCTTACGGTTTACAATAAAAATAGAGGTCGAGTCAGATGAAGATATGCTGTTTATGGATGGCCTCTTACCAAGATCACATCCATTTGATGACTATGCTATTTGTCACGCTTTAAGCGAATGAAATGAAAAAAATAAATATATAAAAATGTTGCAAAACTTATATAACAGAAATATCATCGACAGGTTAGAAGAGATAATGACATTATAATGACAGACTGAACTTTATAACATTACCCAGTTCAACATAAGAATAGTTGCACGATAGTAATGAAAAACTGGCACATTACATTGTAAGGTAATTACCGTTTAGATATGCTGCCACTATCAGAGTCGCTTGTTGGATTAATTGACTTAAAAAGAAATTTACGACTTTTCCTTCCACCTGCATTCCCTCTGCGACCTTTTGGCTTCTAATAGCAACAAGTACATTTTCTTTATTACTAAATTCAGTAAAATGGTAGTACAGGAAAAATCATAGAATTAATCAGAATTTAAAGTCATATTACCTTTTGTTTGCTTGCTTTCGAGGTTAGATTTTCAGCTTTCTCCTTGAAACCTGCTGTCTTTTGTAAAAACTCATCAAAACCCTTTCACAGTTCATCTAATGGTGGCTAAAAACAAAGATTACAAAAGTAAAATACATGCAAAACTAATGATAACATTTCCAAACAACTATTTCTTATAAAATGTATCACACCATCTCGTTCATTTGTTTCTGCTCCATTAGTTTTAGTTCATCCTCATGTTTTCTTTTCAGGGGATTGTGTTCCTCGCCTTGCTTGCACCTTATCTCTTTTAATTCTCTGTCTAAATGTTCCGCACTATCAAGGAGATATCTTGCTTGCCTCAGGAGATTTTTGCCTTTACTTTAATTCAAGATTATTTTTATTTATAATCATCAATAAAACATTTGATTAGTTGTATTTCGACTTTTAACCACCCACAAAATGTGGAACCAGTTCATGGGCCCACTATATTAGCACGGAATTTAATACCAAGTTTTAAGAATTTAGCAGGAAACCCTATACATACCTTGCATCAGCAGCAGCCTGAGGCATGTCATATTTCACTACATCACCATGATAACTGAAATAACCGAGAGAACTAAATTACAAAGCAAAATTTAAATAATTAGAAGCATAAATTAAGCGAACAAATCAACAGGAATTGCTGCAAAATTTAGTGCATATATAGTTATACCTTTGTGAAATTTACAATTCAATAATTGCTTGCATTACAGCTTTTGAAATGCCTTTTTTGTCGTACTTAGCTTTTTTGACACAGAACAGCTGAAATAGCTAGACAAAAGCAAACTTACATTAACCTCCAAACGACAAATGTTTCAGTTTTAAATACTTAGCAACATTTTTGTTACATATTCTACCAATAAGTTGATTTAATCATTAGGAAAGGCCTATATTTACGCATACACTTTATGTATAAGTAATTGCGACTAACAATCGATACATGGTAAAAGTGTTATTCTGTACACATCCTAACAATCATTACATACATAACAACAAATTTTAATGATATATTTACGGGTAATTTACATTAAATTACGAGCTTTGTCCATGGTATATACCGGCGTTGCCATGTTGACCTCTGGATTTGGAATGATCTGGATTGAAAGTTCAGATTTTACACCTATGGGGGAAACCTAAATAGAAAAATAATGTAACAAGCATAAACAAATTACTTAAGGAGAAATAAACTAAACAAAATTACAACATCATATAAGAAACATAAAGTCCCCTATTGTTCCCCCAACATTGTTAATTTATACAAGGTAGCCACAAATAAAAATAAATGGTGAAACGTCTTCGAAAAAGTAAAATTTTAATAATTAATATAATACAAAGCATTCTAGCTGTGTTACAAATAATTATTTAAGTAAGGCTATGATTACCATTATTTTTTACATTAAGGGTTGTTATCTAGTCTGGAAGTGCAATATATTAAAATAATTCCTGTAATAATGCTAATGATAAGTATTACTAAGTTCCCATAAATTGTGGTTAAATTATAAGCAAATCGTTTAAACTAATGAATTTTGGAAACTGATCTTCACCCAAACTCATGGGAATTGGGAAAGTCTGAAAGTGATTAATAAGGCGTATGCGGTGCGCAACCATTTAACATCTCAAACACATTTTTTCATCTCGTGCTCATAATTAAGAATTCGGGAAAATGCAGTTAGGCAACTTGTTGATTGAAACTGACGTGCATTCCGTCATCTCCAGACATACGAGTGACAATTACAACGAAAAGCAGGTAATTACAAGTTGTCTAGATGTATATGTAAAGAACCTTCAAGATGAAGATATACTGTATCAAAAACAGAAAATAGGCTAATGAAGACGTTTCAGAATAAGCTCTTTAAAAATTGCAAAATCATGTCAGTTATTAAAATTGAAGAAATGGAGGAACTGCACGATAGGCCTGCAGTAAATGAAGTACAATAGCAATAATTATACATTATATTGCAAACTACAATTCTGTCTACTATGAAGCGTTATTTGGATTGATTATAAAGAATTAGAATTACTATAAAGGCGAGGGCTGTTCACTAAATAAGTAACAATATACCTCTAATGTGTGTAATGTTAATTATGGAATTTAAATTTTCAGTCAAATTCAAGCACTACATGTTGTGCCCTCATTAGTACAGCTAAATGCGCCTATCGATATGCTCAAAACTTACTTCTCCCTCAATACCCCATTTTGCTGAAAAAAATTATCCTCCAAATGCGCCTTAATCCCTCCAGAATCCTGACTAAACATGGCGTGCTCAACATTTATCCTTCCACCCCATGCCTCCTCTGCGATGTGACCTCTTGTGACTCGTATCACCTCCTACATCAGTGCCTTCATCACATTGTGGGTGTTGCTTAATTTACCACACATTATGAATTTGACAGAAATGAATTGTAGAACATGAACTTTATATTTGTATTTAATGATACATTTGAATTTGAGAGCTGTAACAGGAACAGTTAACATTACTTGTCGAAATTATATTTATCTTCCTCTTCAATTGAAATCCGGAACAATACTGAATGAAGAACCTTTTTAAATTTTTGAAATCAACACGTGCAAAGTGTTGTGTGCACGTGCAACGTTTAAAGATGCACGTGGTCAATTAACTGGTTGCCACAACCTCATCACCACCACAATATCCCAATCCCCCTCTTTCCCCTAGCAACCCCACTAATGTATTTTATTCCCTCCTCGCTGATCCACAAATTCCTCATGTATGACTACTCCACAGAGTGGCCAATATCGTTTTCCATCTCCAGACACAGTTCTCCCAAAACTCATCCCTTCACTATCTTGATTAGCTAACCACTCTCACGCAGTATCGTACATCATCTTAAATGCATCAGGTTTAGCATCTCCTGTAAGGGCCAACTTAAGGCATTCCTATATAACAAGGAGTTGGGATACTTCCTTGTGTACTAACAATCATTAACAGTTACATTCACATTTCCTAAAAAAAATAAACAAATAAAAAAGATCACCCTTCTTAATAAATGGTGAGACAGGCTAAGTTCTGTTGGGCCTTATCTTATCTTACTGCCCTCATATCACTCCTGCAGATTCCAGTTCTTATTCGTAGTTACAAGGACCTGAACTTCATATAAAGATTTTGCCAATATTTTACGAGCACAATCATTCAGAGGTTTCCTTGACCATGTAAGCAAAGATAATCTTAAAACAACAGCAGAAACATTCTAATGCGGACTAATTAGGAGAGTGATCCTGATTTATCGATAATCCGAATTTGCAAGTTACATGATCATCACATAATATCAATAACGGTAACCTTTTCTAAATACCACAGGAAAACAATACATTGGCCGTCTCAGCTAAAAATTCATGATTTTTTAAACGCAAATCATAGATATCTAGGTTAAAAATATGACGGTACTCATCTTAATGTACCTTTGTAAGGGGCGTATAAGTATGGATTTTAAATGATATTTGGGTTAACCAGAATGCAATGCCATAATTAGTAATAACTGTACAAAGTATAGGCTACAGTACAATACAGCAGTGGTTTACAAAGGTTTTGACACTTATGACTTATTTACACAATTAATATTTGTTTCCCCCATTTTCTTTATGCTGTGGGATTTAAATCAATGTTTTCGTAAATTGATCTTACAATCAATCTCAACAACACACTAACATAAAGATAAGATCATATATGTTAAACTTGCAGAGCTTTAGTTAAGGTTTTAGGGAGAACTTTGAGAAACGCTGCAAATAGCACAAGTTAATCATTCTGAATGTAGGCAATCACTGATAGCACGAATGTTTTGCTGGTTTGCCTTCCAATTAAAAATAATATGCTGCTAATAATAAATGCTCACATTGCTTTATCACTACTTATATGTTAACTTAATTACAAGATGCAGCAGCCATATTGTAAGCATCTGACTTTGTATAGAACATGTTGCACAAGTTTTGTCTGATTGAATGCCCGTTATTAGCTAATGAAAGTAATTAGGGTATTGAAACTATAATAGAATCAAATGCAAACATTTTAATCCGATATTGCCGACCAGATGTGGTTCTTAACTCTAGTTATGTCAATCTATCAGATAATGTAAATTACCAGATGTTATTGTTTACTGTACGGTGTAAGCACGATGTATACACTGTATATAATTCCATATTGAACAAGCTTACATACGCATTGTAAGCAAGTTTTTTGTTATCTAAAGTGAGTAAAATATGAAAATGCATTTTTAAATCTTACCTTAATCGAAGATAACTAAACGGTAAATTGTGTGGACAATAACTGAGCAGAAACTTTGAATTTCAATCTATTTATGCTAATGTTGTCAGCAGTGTGACCGCTAATTCCGTAAATTTCCGAAAATCCTTAAAATGTTTCAAATATCTTCTATTTTTAGATATCTGAAATATTTATAAAAACGTCTAACTCTTAATTTAAAATAAATAAATAAATAAACCACAATTAAAGCGCATTATTAAATAGAATATCATGTAGAGATCGATAAATTGCATTAGCCCCAAAAGTAAGTATCTAAATGTAAAACTACCTACTCTTTTCAAAACAAGATGATCCTAAATTATTACTCATCCTACATCAGTGCCTTCATCACCTCATCACCACCACAATATTCAAATCCCCCCTCTTCCTTCTAGCAACCCCACAAACTTTTTTTATTCCCTCCTCGCTGATCCACAAATTCCTCAAGTATGGCTACTCTACAGAGTGGCCAATATCGTTTCCTTTCTCCAGACACAGTTCTCCCAAAACTCGTTCCCCACTATCTTGATTAGCTAACAACTCTCACGCAGTCTTGTACATCGTCTTAAATGTGTCAGGCCTGGCATCTCCTGTAAGGGCCAACTTAAGGCATTCCTATATAACAAGGAGTTGGGATGCTACCTTGTGTACTAACAATCATTAACAATTACATTCACATTTCCTAAAAAAATAAACAAATAAAAAAATCACCATTCTTAATAAATGGCGAGACAGGCTAAGTTCTGTAGGGCCTTATCTTCTCTTACTGCCCTCATATCACTCCTGCAGATTCCAGTTCTTATTTGTAGTAACAAGGACCTGGACTTCAAATAAAGATATTGCAAATATTTTCCGAGCACAATCTTTCTGAGGCTTCCTTGACCATGTAAGCAAAGATAATCTAGAAAGGACAGCAAAACCATTCTAATGCGGACTAATTGGATGAGAGTGATCCGGATTTATCGATAATCCGGATTTGCAAGTTACATGGTCATCTGATAATATCAATAACAGTAACCTTTTATACATACCACAGGAAAACAATACATTGGCCGTCTGAGCTAAATTTCATGATTTTTTAAATGCAAATCATAGATATCTAGCTTAAAATATTATGGATTAAAGATGTATAGATATATTCGGGTTAACCAGAATGCAATGCCATTATTAGCAATAACTGTACAATGTATAGGCTACAGTACAATACAGCAGTGGTTTACAAAGGTTTTGACACTTATAACCCATTTAGACAATTAATATTTTTGTTTTCCTCATTTTCTTTATGCTGTAGGATTTAAATCAATGTTTTCATAAATTGATCTTGTAATTAATCCCAACAACACACTAATATAAAGATAAGATCATATATGTTAAACTTGCAAATTTTGAGTATAGGTTTCAGAGACAACTTTGAGAAACGCTGGAAATAGCACAAGTTAATTATTCTGAATGTAGGCAATTAATGATAGCACGAATGTTTTGCTGGTTTGCTGTCCAACTAAAAATAATTTGCTGTTAATAATAAATGTAATACATGTCTAATAAAATGCCTACATAAAGATGGTTAAATATGTGATTTATACCACCCACATCGCACTTTTTTATCATTGTACAGCTTTAGTTAACTTGTGTAGAATAGACTTTAAGCTTTTGAGATAGTATAGTAGAACCTGTCTAAATATGCTTTTAGACAGGTTCATTTATATACACGGTTCACAAGCCGGGACTGGAATATTTTATTGTTTTAGAGAGGTTATTCATTGACACAGTTTGCATTTAGACAGGTTATAATGTAGAACATGTGAAAGCAACTTGTCACTTGCTGCCTATTAATGAAAGGTAGTTCATAAATGCGCATTAAAAATGTTAGTTGTTTTCTTTAAAAAAGGGGGAAATAATGTAATTTCAAGTGAGTTACATAAAAAGTACATCAGTTTTATAAATTTTCACCAAGTATTCGTAGTTGCAGAAATGTACCGCAGAAAGAAAAAAAATTCCCTAAAGCACATGTATTGCATTATAATCCAAGCCTTCGTTATATCATTTGAAAACTCAATTTATGTATATCACTTGAAATAGCGAAGGCTTTATTTCCTTTATGGTAATACAATGCCAGCACTCACAACATTATCTAACCAGGTTAATTTTTGCAGTATGCACGAGGGACATGCATCAGAGCAAAAAAGCTCACATTTTTACATGTCTTCTCTCCACAAAAAAAGTTATAGCAATACATTCAAATCGAACTAAACTTGTTAAGAATAAGTTCAAGTATCATAGATTACAAGGAACCGACAAATTTATTCTAAACAGTAAAACTAGATTTTATTCACCGTTTTAAGGTAGCAACTCAAAAATGGATGCAGATGAATATATGAATATTGAAGTCAAGCTCTATACTTAACACTACGATAAGTGTATGTTAGGGTAAAGAAACCAACTAATGTAACACGTATTAAAATTCTTAACTTGATGGCCCAAGTTAGTCTGGCAGCGGCATTAAAATCAATTATGGATAAAAGAGACCATATTATGGATGAAGGAATTTCTATAATGTTCAAACCGCACCATAATGTCCAATTTAAAGTTAAACGTCATTATTGATCAGACAATTTTATCTAATCTGGGCTATAACCATGCAAAAACGTGTTAACCATTAATTAAAAACTAACTGTAATTTTAACACTATAAAGGCAACTTATTTCTAGTAATGTAACCAACAGTACGGAGCACTTATTTGTTAACACATTCGATAAAAACGGATAAGAGGCGAAAGTTTATTCAAAAATAATTAATTTCATCTTTTGGATTTGGAATTTTGGAGAAGAAAGTTTGAACTTTAAACGAATATATAACCAAGATTTTTTGAGAGAACGGGAATGTGCTTATCACTAACAGTTTGAGCATATACAGTAAATTTTAAATTTGACTTGTGGATTTAATTTAAATCTCCCTCGCTAAAATCATATCTTGCGTGTATTAGCTGTTTTCAAAGGATCATACTCGTGAATCTTAACGAATCTTCACAACCAAAATCACGCAGTGAATAAATATGTTTAGAAAGTATAAAATGCTTTGCTGTCTGAATGTCAATGAAATATTTTGAAGATAGTTACGCATTTCACCTCTTTAAAAATCGAAGGGAATTACTCTGTTAGCTTTGACACTCTGATTGATTCATTGGCTCTTGGTTGGTTTTTTGCCCAACCTGTAATTCAACCATTCATTAAAAACTTTGATCGAATTTATGTCATTGTCTTGGCTACTGTTGCGAGTAACTATCAAAAATGCGATAAGTACAGCAACATTTTCACTCCTAAAACTCCCTTCCAAATTTTCGTTTTTGCCTTGTTCTCATGCTGGTCCTCCTCGTGAGGTGTTTTATCCCCTCCCGAATCTCGCAGTTTTTTTCTATCCCTGGCTTTTGAGGATTTATCTCCCTATAATTCAACCTCGTTGCAAATTTTTGCCTTCAGTTTTACCATAGTAAAAAGCTGAATTTCAAGGTGTGGCTTTATTAAAAGCATCTCTAATTTTCGTTTTTTATGACTTGAATACAGTATTATCTTTTATTTATTTATTTATTTAAAATAATACACTCAAAGAGCACAGTAAGTGGACGGTAAGTCCCACAATCATAAACCCGAAAGTACGGACATGTCAACATCTTATATCAAAATCATATTGGGGTCGTGCTGACGC
>JAQGBW010006373.1:0-10697 GCA_034698625.1 Julus scanicus
CCTCGACCCGGGAGCGAACCCAGCATTTAGGATCGAGAGGCAAGCACGTAACCCACTCGACCATCGGCGTCGGCCACCCCAACTTTGGATTACACGTATCTTGAGAATGAAAGCGTGTGTTGTATAGGACAATTAAAATGGGGGAAAACATTTTTATAGAAGGATGGACATTGTGATGCATATCCATAATGTGCACATACCTGAGCTGTTAGTCACGTAATCCTAAAAACATTATGGCATATGTGAACATTTTTAAATTCTTAAAACCCTTTATTGCAAAATGTCGCACTTGGTAATAAAAATCGTAATATTGGAGTTTTAAAATTACATAATTCAATAATCATGTGTGGATTGCACTGTTTTACTAGCTGAACGGTAAAATAAAATACAAACACATTCTAGTACACATTTAATAACTTACATTTTTTAAACAGTTTAGAAAAAATAAATGTGGAATATTATCGTATTATACATCTATTTTACAAGTAATAGCAGCATAACGCTTGAAATTCGTTTACCATGAAAACTTCTGTGGCCTATATATATATATACACAACACAAAATAAGTTTTCCATGAATAAAGAAACCAGATCCTCATTCATTATACGCATTAAACTGATTCAATTAATATTCAAGGTGTAATTGACATTTTATGTAGAAAATAAATTTGATGATAAAGGTTGTTGATGGTTTTCGAGCCTCTTTTAATCTTATGGGAGGGGAACTTGTTTTCGATGCATTTTTCTAAGGCTAATTACAAGAAAAATATATCAAGACGTCAAGCAACATTAATTATACCCAATGAAAAAATCTATCCTGTGCATTAATCTACACCTTGGGCTGTTTTGATTTATAACGGAATAAAACAAATTAAAAGGTATTTCATGTGTAAGTACTGGGTCGTCAAGGTTACGTTGCTCTATAGCTGAGATAGAGGATTAAAAAAATCGATTTTAAGAAAATCTTTTATGAACGTTATTGTATATACACCGACATGCATAAACCTATAAGTATATATATATATACAGTTTCCATTATTTCATGTCCACAAAGCTTGCTTGCATTAATAGCCAATTTCAATTATTTGTTGGATTAAACTTACCCTGAAATACAATTCGTATATCTATAAGACTATCGGCAAAGAATAAATTTATGCTGTATTGTTCAATTATGCAATGTAAAGAGCATTTACTTCTAAATTGCTTTTTTATTTAATTATGCATTTCAAATAACGCATAAATAATGTAGCGTTCGGTGTTTTATGATCTAGAGTAATAAATGGAAAACATAACTTAAAGGTGAACTGATTTCATATATAATCACAGGTATAAAAGACATTCTCGGTTACCAGAAACTTCACATGTTGCAGGCAACTTACAGGAGACAATGCAACATAGTTACCAAAGTAATATCTTCGTTTAATTGAGCTCTTCCTACATATATTCGTTGTATTATAAGATAACAGCTTATCAACTATATATAGATAACAGTCGAGAAATGGCAAGAATATCCAATTTAAATATAATACATGCACAATATAAATAAATATAAACGTTATTGACTGAATTCATGATAAAGTAGAATACCAAATAGGCAAACTAATAAGTTTTCAGAACCGTGCGTAATTTTCTAAGTAAATATCCCCCTCCATCGTTTCCAAGAAAATATTCCCCAATCGTTTTTTTAAAAAATTACACCTAATCACTTTTAAGAAAATTGCACTTTTCATATGTTGGTGGCAAAATGAAGCCACTAGCATGGAAAAATTCGTCGCATTTACACCTACTCAATTTATTCATGATATCGTTAAGGGGGATTGAAACCCTATCCATTTCAATGGGTAAATTTACAACGACACTCACAGCCAAACAAAAAGAGATTAACTAAAAATAAAAATTGTTTAAAATAGCTTGATAAATCAGCAAGGTCATTCGCTTGTCGTTTTTCCCTTTAAAATAGTAGATTTTTTTTAAATTTAAATTATTATTGAATTTTTGCACTCACAACTTGCCAATCTAATGTTGCCACCTGCTGACAACGGGTGCAAAATAACGGACATTTTTCAAACTTGTTCATTAATTTTTAAAAAAATCTACTATTTTAAAGTAAAAAAACGACAAGCGAATGACCTTGCTGATTTATCAAGCTGTTTTAAACAATTTTTATTTTTCTTTAATCTCGTTTTGTTTGGCTGTGAGTGTCGTTCCAAATTTACCCATTGAAAGGGATAGGGTTTCAATCCCTTTTAAGGATAAGGTGTTCAGAGTCCCCTTTATGTACATATCTCTATGTGCATCCTTATAATAAGCCATGTCAAAAAACGAGATTGATCTCAAGAACAAACTCGTCCAACTATAATAACGTTGACTAATTCTGTGATATTATATACAATCAGAGTGTTTGGAATAACTATCCAGCAGTAAAAATAGAATAAATATTCCTTATGCAACACGTACAGTATATCGTACATTTATTTATGCAATATAACCCTAAGTTATCACCCAAAAAATGATTACCGTGTCACATACTAGTATGCAGTCATCTTTCGAAGTTCTAATTAATTTCAAGTTCTTATATTGGGAGGCTAAATTCAATGCGCCTAGCAAAATATAAGCCCGATTTTTGGAATAATAATAATGTATGGATATTCTCACCTAAACAAGAACAACCAAAACAGACACAAAGTCAATACCGTAGCCGATGGTAAAAAAATTACTTTGATCACATAGGCTGCGCTCTCGTTTTTAAGAGGATTTGCTTCAGAAGGATAAGCTTTTCCATCGTAAAAATCCCACACAGTATAAGAGCGCCTGTTTGTTTTATATAAAGGAATATTGGGAAAAGTAGCACGTGGGGTTTAAACTCATGCAAACGCATTGTGTGAAAGTATGTAATTAATGGCATTTTGCATTTATTTTTCTTAGACGCAGAAATTAATAGCATCTTACCAGGCTAATTAAAACGTGGCCTTTATCTTAAAAAATCGACGTACCATTAAAATTTGCTAAATAGGATTTCGCACTAAAGATATACTTACCAAATCCAAAACGACTGTAATTATCTCCAAAATGACATGTTAAACAGCCGCAAGCGCACATCAGCGCATGCAAATTATTGAAGCCGTTCGTCTTATAATCTTCAATTAACTTAAATGTGTTCGTAGGCCTATGATTAAACTTTTAAACCCCTCTCTACATAGGCCCACACCATTGCTGAGCCACTTAAAATTCATGTCGTTCGCCGATTAGTCCAAAAAATAATAAAACCTACGCAAATCCACGACGCAATTTAGTCGCCTTAATTCATTTGCATAATTCCAAATAAGGAGCCGGCCTTCATAAGAATACTGCATGCCCAGAAGCTGCGCGTTTGCCCAAATCAAATTTTGTTCAATTGTTTCCTGGAAGGCACCCTGATTATATTCCTAGTCCCCCGAATATATATATATATATATATAACCGATGGCGATAAGCGTGTGCATGCTGCAACACAGCAAATTCACCAAAGAAATCCCTGTATCGATCCAGGTTTGGCTATACACGTTACTTCCACACAATGAGCACATGAAATATGAAATTAGGGAAATTTTAGGACAACATAAGCCAAGACAATAAGTCTAATAAGCCCCTTTGGATAAATTATATTTCCTATATAACCTAGCAGAATGGTGTTATTCGTGATTCATTACAAGAATTCTTCTTTGGAAATGAATAGAAACACAAATTATGGGCAGGCCTAAATGTACGAGATTATATCTATACAGAATTAGAAAGAATATAGATTAAAAGGATAATTATTTATATGCGAGGGATGTCCAAAAAGATTCAAAGCGGAATTGAACAAGAGACGAGATTCGCTATTTGCTAGATTTCAGTCGGTTTTGGACCGCCTAAGGCGACCATCAGTAAATGTAGTGAAGTGTTAAAGACCATCATATATTATTACCAAAGCTTTGACACACCAGCACGTTAAATGTGAATATAATCATTAATAATTCAAAAATGCTTGATTTTTATTTAAGCTTACTAACACCTATAAATTACTATTAGAACATTGGCGTTTTCTGGTAAATAAGCTCCTTAATTCTAAGGACCAACGAAATTATTCTTTTCCAATTATGGCCTTTCAATAGCTTACCGGTACATATAAGTACAGATCTGGGTTTCTAACATTTTTGAGTAAGTTCTACGTAAAATGTACTATGTATATGGTAAATTAAACTCATTGTAAATTTTATGTCTTGCACCTGATTTGGTTATCATTGGCAGAAGCAGAATAAAAAATTTGAAATTTGGCCAAAAGTAGAATTTGCACTCAAGTTATCAGATATGAAATTCTAGAAATCCCATTGGTCAACCTCACTAATTAATCTAATAAAAATCAAATCTTGGTCATGCTGATTTACATAGGGATGCAAGCTTATTGGATCATGATCTCCATCAGAATATAGATTTTACTCCAAAAAATGAGGCAATGAAACTTGGCATTAGGAGGGGAAGGAAATCGGCAAGATGTATCATGATCACCAAGAATGTAAGAATCTGGAGCATCTTCTCCTTAAGCGTTTAGTGCACACTCTCGGAACACTACAGCCACGCCAATTAGCAAAAAAGGCCGTTGCAAGAGCAGTGCAAACAATCTGATAAGTTCGCCGAGAGCATTGAAACCCAGAAAACCCCGTCAGCGCGGAAATCAGCATAATTCAATAAGTAATGATGATGTCGAGAAACGAGGACGCGACACGTCGCTGCAAACTACACTCAATTAACTAATTTTCTTTTCCCTGCGCTGGTTCCATCCGTGGGTTGCTCTCAAGAAAAGCACGCATGCTATACTACGATGCCTGTGAATTTTCATATTAGAATTTCGAACATTACACGCTCAAGTGCTTACAAAGTGCGACGCATGCATGTTAGACGATGATAAAAATACGTATAGGGAGAGAATCGCGACGCTTTTAAGCTCCTTAAAACGGCTGCTGGCCAGCTAGGGGCCGGTTAATTAACGACGCGTTAGCCCCTACCACATTAACCCTCGATGTGCGCGAGAGTCCTTCAACGTTGAAGGGCAGTCTTCATTAGGCCGCCTTTAATTAGCGGTGTCTGACACGCGTCGGGCTAACTAGGCTAACGCTGTCTTTCTCCTATTCCAATTAATCCCCTTCCCCCCTCCCCCCTCCCCCTCACGACGGCTCCAGATGAGGCCCTTTTCCGGCTCATCAGGCCAGTTAAGGCTCGACTCTGAACGTGGTGTGCTGATGAACTCCGTGAATGCGAGAAGCCAAAACAGTTACCCCTGTCACGGCGCTGAAAACTATCTGTCGATAATATTTCATCAAAAACGAATTTTAATCAAGAGCTTGGCCCGCCGTCAATGTCGGCCAAGCATTATGCGTGACTTAATTGCTCGTCTTTTTGGCGCATGCGCGGGAGGAACGGCTTTGTATGCAGAACTTTTGGCAGTTTGGCGGCCATGTTTTCTAACCGTTTCACAAATTATTAAATCTGCGATGCGTCTTTGCATATATATAAATGCGGATTTCATGATGATTTCAAAAGCAAAATCCACTTTATGTCCACGTTAAAGCTCGCTTGAATTACACGAGATGGACAAAATAATGCGAACCACCTGGCAATTGGTGTTAGTATATTTAGTTTGTTTGGTAATTTATAATAGAAATGAAGAGAGGAAGGAATACATTAACGGGCGATTTTTAGAGGAACTATCATTGCATTTGCCAGGAAACAACTGTGGAAAACCGCGATAACCACAATCATGGTAGGCAACCCTGGAATTGAACCCAGGTCTTCCGAAAAAAAGCCAGATATTGTTACCACTAATGTTGGTGAGGCGATCTTCGTGTTCGTACACTAAAGCTCGTATTGTTTGCCAACTTTTTGGGGCAGCGTAATTTCCTTTATTAGTCTTATTTCCTATTTAAAAGCAATTTTAAAGCAAATATTTGAATTCCAATACAACATTTCACGGCAAAACATGGAATTTACAAGGAAAAGGATCGTTCTAATTGTCAATATTGCCGAGAATATTTTAATAAATCCAATGTAACAGATGAACAAAACCTTGGAGTTTGCAAAAAGTACCAAGTGTGCAATTCAAAGAATGGACGATATGCCAAATCGATGGCGGTCAATATATATACCTAACGTTACAATTCGATCCATAATGACGTCTAATTCGCAAATGATTTATTTTTGTAGTTTGAAAATCGATCTCCAACACAGTTTAGCTGAAGGCTGCTAACTAGTGATGTGAAGGTAAAAGTAAATATTTGTTATATCTACGTGCAGTATTTACAACTTCCGTAGTATGCAACCAGTGCAGTAATTCCTCATTCCCTATTCGCTCGTGCCCACAATCCAGATCAGTGCCTCTGGTTATTAACGATAATTCGCAAAATGTACGGTCAGCTATGTGCAATTCGCCGTTTGCCTAAGTGACACTCGATATATACGAGTCCACACGGATCGAGTGACCACGCCACTTGACTTTGCGCGATTGAAAAGTGACAAAATGTGCTGAGTAAATAGGTACAATTAGGTCTTGATGAGAAAGTCAAAGGAGCGGATGAGAACAAGCCAGACGAATTGCACGCTCGGATGACGAATCGATCAGTCAACTTTCACTGACAAATTGATAGGTTACACAAATATCCAGTTGGATTCCGCGATGAAAGGGTGTCCAATTGGTTTCAAAAATAGACAATTGACCCCAGAAAAGTTCCGACCCCTGGGTTTCAAATCCTATTATCCCTTGTCATCTTCTATATACTCGTAGATAGTTAACACCAACAGGAAAAGAACTCCTGACACAATTTTTAGATATGGTCCTCGGAAAATCTGCAAGTTGGCAAACAGTGAGTGTATTCGGTAAACAAGACGAGGCGAGAGGTCAAAACCCTCACTTCACTCCCTCAAAGTCAATTAAGCTCCGATGTAATAAATTGCAACAAAACTGCCGCTGCGTTTGACACTCGATGACAATGCATTTCAAAGGCCAAAATGCCCCATTATATTGGATGGCATGACTCTTACACAGTGCATTCATTTACGGTTATTTTAACATCAATTGTGTTGAATGTGGCAGTGATCGGAATATGACATCACTAGTATTCGAGAAAATGCCTCCAACCAAATTGCTGGTTTTGTATGCTCCTATACAAATACATTCCCCTTTTTTTTTAAAAAAGTAGGTACAGAAAATCCCATCGTAATTTGAAATTCCATTGTAAATGTAGTTGAAAGCGCAATCTTATCATTATAAATTAACGGAATGGCCCCTCAGAGCTGCTCAGCCAAGCTGATATTGGTCAACTTTCGATCTTGATCCAAACATTTCAACGTTTCTGTCGCTCTTCGGTATAGAACTATAGTTCTCATTTCTATGTAGGCTGCGTTCCCCATCGCATCCTTCGAAATTTCTTCCAAAACTCTTAAATTAGCTTTAATGTGTCCAGCGTGGTAAATAAATTAAGCGTACAATGTCCTTGTCCACTCTTGTGGTCAGTGCATTAAATCGATGAAGCGTGTTATTCGTCCACTGTCAATCGAATCAGCGCTTGAATGAAGTTCAACAGAAAATTCTTAAGCTGCTTGGGTCACTTCAATTAGGGCCCATACTCGGAGTGGCCATCGATGCAGGTCAGCCGGACGTCTGTCAACTAACGAACAACATGTCAAAGTAAGCTTCAGGAATTAGTCGTAGCGTACCAATGCCTCAGCTATTAGTTCGAACCATTCCATTCCAGATATCGACAATTTCGCTGCAACGTTATAAGCCTACTGTCAGGGTTACATATTTCCCTTTAATTGAACATTCTTGCCAAAAAAAAGGAGAGAAAGAGAGAGAGCACGGTGAAGGATAAAGGCTGATGGGGATAAAGGAATTACTCCGGATTTGAGATTAAGCCCTTCAAGTTTCTTTCTGGAACTTACCAAAGGAATCTTATTAAATCCTATATGGGTATACCTATCGTGTTGCCCTGGGTTTGTGGGATATTGTCCGAGGTAATGGCGTGCAGAAAACGTTACCCGAAAGCACGCATATCACGCCGATAAAATGAAATTAGCCTTATTCCAGTTCAGCACTCCCTGATGGCGCTTGAGCCTCCCAAGATGGCCATGTCCTAGAACTCCAGAAACGACTGTTGTTATAGTCGCATCTTAAGCACTGCAACAAGTTGCGTGTAATCTGCATGTACAACGCACGTGAAAGCCATGATTAAGGTCCATCCGCCACCAGAGGAGGCTGAACTGAAACAATGTTAAAAATGTATCTTTGCAAAACAAAATGTTTTTTTTTGCAGAAAAAAAGATGAACATGTCACATTAAAAACATAAAACTGATTAGCCTAAATAGTCTACATGTACACATACTTAGGATTTCAATTTTACTCAGAAATACAAGTTGAAACAAGAATTAGAAACACGAGTCAGAGGTGCTTTGTTCTAATTTTCAACATGGTGGCGTTGACACTGAGAAACCATGAAAATTATATAATTTTAAAACTATTGCAGCTTAATCGGTACCAACATCTAAGAGTTAAAATGCCATTAACATTTTTAATGTTTAAATAAAGTACAGTTAAACTTCCTATGAGAGTCAATGATTATCCCTATGTATATGTTTAAAATGATATTTAATGCATACGAAAATGAATTGCCCTTCAGCGAATTAGTTTTTTTTCTTTCTCTTACGTCTCGTTTTAAGTGCCCTTGTCGTTTATAGATTTGTTTTGAAACATGATCATCAAATTATGTTAACATTTTTGCACACACATGGAATAACATAGATGAAAATACTTTTTATTCGTAAATGTACAAGGCGATATGGATAGACGTCAAAGCCTCTTTCTTTATCATTCACTCGTTTTCATGTAACTTACGCCTTGCTTATCTGAATTCAGATTGATTTGTCCCTACAAATTTCACAACTAGATGGCTTACTGAAAAATAATTGTAAAATTCTATAAAAATAATAGCATATCCTAGATATTCTACATTAGACTAATTAAATACAGCATAATTATAAAAGCAGTATTACATGGCTGTAATTTTTGCATTACCAAAAAAAGAACTTAGGATTATTTGAACAAAATTAAAATTATTTTATCGTTGTTTTCACAGTGCAAAACGTGGGATTATTTAAATATTTAAAACTAAAAAAAATCATTATGATCAATACAGGTATTATTAGCTATGTTTTTTATTCCTTACTTTAAGCTATATCTCAAGTTGCTCAATGTTAAAAAAAAATCATGTAACAAGCTGTTCTACGATTGAAAACTCATATTGAAACAGTGTCCGTGTCAATGTTTTTGATTCTTGCACAAAGTTTGAAAACTCAGTAGGCATATATTGAGCATTCATGAAATCATCATGACCAGCTGATCACCATGAACCCATCACCGACCACTGCTGCATCATTCATACAATAAGGCCCTTATGTTGAGCCGTCTGGCAATCAAGGAAAGGAAGATGCTGTTTGGCTTACCATTCGGGCTACGTCCCTTAATCCGGTTTGCCAAGGCGCGCAAAAATATGGTTCAGCGTGGCTTGTGCAAGCATGTGGAAACATCGCTAACGAACGAGCGAAGCTAAGTGTGGGACCGAGAGATTCTCCTTCTTGTTTAGAGATTTCATCCTTGAAATATATATTTGCTTGACCACTCTCCCATCTTGCTGTGAAAAATCCACTGTCAATTACCATCACTATCAACGGCCAGCAGAGAGGCCTGGGCCTAATGGGATTTTTTTGCAGCTGGTTTAACTAACAGGATTGAAGGATTGCACTCAATTCGATGATTGAGAAAGTAATCGCCTGCTTGTAGATCAAGCGCAAATTTCTAAGAAAAAAAAAATACAGCGTACGGAAGACGTGAACCAGCACTGGCGAGCTACATTTCGAGGAATTCATAATCCTTCAGAATCAATTTAATTTGGAAACACGACTCGTCCTAACTTGCGTGTAGATTGCACAAACGGATAGGATATCGCAATCGGAAACACGCCCTGGGCAGCTATGAAAATGATATGGGAAAAGATCCACAGCACCAGTTCATCAGTGTAAAATGAACATTTCGAGAATTGTGTAATGTGTCCGAGGTTTCAACGATTAGCTAAATACGTAGACATTGCAATTATATTCACATGATAAACTTGCTGTATGTTAACCTTAATAATCATGATAAACAAAATATGCAACAAATTTAACTAGTTTAGACGCACGTTTGCACATAGACTTGTCAAACTTCATATCATTGTGATATGTTTCTTTCATAGAAGCACTGTAAGTTGGGCTTAATAGATTTGAATTTCCCTCCCTATTAGTTATAAATACTTGTAAAATTTCCATCGATTTTTTATTTATTTTTTTATTTATTTTTTTTTTTTTTAAATAAATAGTAAAATGCGTAATCCTTTTATATGCGTAGTCCTTATAACTGGATTCTGTTAGCAAAAAGAGCATACTTAATCAGGGACTATTTTTGAAGGCATATAGGTTTTATGACAATTGTAATTTAGCTCAAAGAATCTGCAGTTGAGGTCTAGTAAAGCCATAAAGCCGGCTCTCCACCAAGACGTACATGTACGCATAAACACGTTTTTACAAACATATGCAAAAAAGTTTGCCCTCCGGGTTTGTTTCAGCCGCCATTTTGCAAATATATGTAAATATCA
>JAQGBW010006374.1:0-10696 GCA_034698625.1 Julus scanicus
CCAATGTGTAGACGTTTACACATTGGTAGAATAAAACTTTTAAATAGTAAATACGCGTCTTCGAATTTATTCTTCAAGACTTTTAAAAAATTCGTGGTCAATGTGAATGAAACCTATATATTACAAGGGCGAGTCAAATGAAAGTGAGCCCACGCGAATATCTGACAAACAGTACTTTATTTAACAGTAGTCGCCATGAGCATTTAGACATTTATCCCACTGACTAACGAGGCACGTGATTCCCCTCTGATAAAAGTCCTTGGGTAGCTGCTTTAGGATGTCTGTAACTGACTTCTTCACGTCATCATCCCACATAAATCAAGTTCCCGTGAGCTGTTTTTTTCAATTGCCCGAAAACGTGGAAATCACGCGGCGATAGGTCGAGGGTGGATGTTGCAGCATTTTCCACTTGAACCGTTCCAGTTTTTCCCAAACAAGATTAGCGACGTGGGGACAAGCATTGTCGTGTAGCAAGATTACCCCCTTCACAGTGGCCAATGAAATGCAATGTTCGCTGTACACAGCAGCCATACGACGACTAATGTCGTGTTGGGAAACTCCTTCAGCTGTCAAAAATCGACCACACCACACTGTTTCTCTTTTAGAGCGTCCATAATCAGCAGGACCCGTTTTCAACCCACTGTTTGAGAACATTAAAAACCTGTTATCCTCACAACAACATATCACATTCGTAAATGGGAGCTGTCTCTTTGTTATGCACATGAGTCGCAGATAATAGACCGAATCATTTTCGCGTGGGGTGGGTTGGCTCTCTTTCATTTGACTCGCCCTTGTATATTACCTGAATATTTCTTAAGTAGAAGAGTGGAATTAAAATTTCGAAATACTCTCCTTCTGAAGACTCTAGTTGTTTTATATCTTGATTTTTCGAAATTTGTATTGTGAATTCTAGTGTTATTAAATATTATAGATTTATTATTAAATCTTAGCATTTGATGAAGACCTGAGTAGGCCCAAACGTTATGTAGTATGAATAAGCAATGGTTTGTTCATTCTTTAAATCTTACTCATCATACTATAGACCAAGTCTGGAATCTGAAGAGGTAAAGTCTTTGAGGTAGTTCTAAAAAGCCACGTACCTGATTGGTGTGCCACACACGGCGCAAATGGGAATTCTGGTACCAGGTGCCACGGACGGGTTGAGGATGCCCCTGCCACGACGTGGTGCTGGTCTCGAGCCTGCGGTTGGAGCGGTTGGGATGGGTTTGGTGGTTGCCCCGATGGGTGACGTGGGGACCCATGCAGAAGTGCCAGAGCTTGCAGGACTTAGTGGAGCAGCTACGTGTTTAGCCGAAATGTTTAAAGGAGAAAACGGTTTAGGACCTACAACGGACGGCGAAAAAGGAGTTGGTCCGCCGACCACATGAGGGGTGGCCGGCAGGGCTCCCTTAGCAGGAAAGAGTGGCGAGTAAGAAGGCGATGCTTTAGGCGAAGGAGTAGCAATTGTTGTGGATTGTTGATTGTGTTTGAGTATGCCAGAAGTAAATTGCACGTGTTGGGTTGTAGGAGGAGCGCGATAGGTGGGTATAGTAGGAGAAAGGGATGCCTCGATTACAGCCTCCGTGGGTAACTCGGAGTGCTTTTGGGGTGGCCATACAAATTTCGAGCCGCCTGCGTAGACAAGAAAGAATCGGTGCTAAGACACGGAAAAAGCTTATGACTATGCTCGAGCATTTCATGGACTGGGAGGTGCACGTGCAATTAAGTTTGTTGTGAAATTATGGCGCAATATAAACAAAATTGTCGTGCACTACTTTTGATTGAGATAAGTAAATGAGCAGGTATGGTGACATGCACACAAAACCAGACACATGCAACAGAGATTAGTATAGGAAATCACTTTGGACCAACTAAATTAATGATATCATCTAAAGACTAAGATGAATAAGCGAGCTGCAAGATTAAACTTAAGGTCAACTTATTTTTCTGATTGAAAGTGTACTATATGGAATCCAAATTACTCGGGTATTCAGCTACCCTAGTATACTCGAGTATTTCATGTTGAAATGCCAGGATACTAAAACATTTGGAAACTTTGGCCTTGATTGAACGATTTTTCTCCGACTAAACCTCGCCAAACTATTTTTTTTTATCAAAGTTAGATCATCTTCTACACTTGTCTGCCGGACGTATGTAAATGCTTCAACAGAAATCTATGAAAAGACAATTTTATTCACTGACACTCGTATGTTTTCATGGAAAATAATTTCACTAGTGTGTGCAATCACAAACTCATGCATGCATTACTTAGAACGTGAACATTGTAATTTAGCTTTTCAGGTACACTAAAGGTGCTTCATTGGAAGCAAATAACTTTCACAATCAACTATATAAAAGAAATCCTGTTTTTTAAAGTACATTTGCGCAAATTTTTTATGTTAAGTGAAATTATTCAATGTCAGTGAAGAATAAATCGGTCCCATGTGAATTTTGATTTTATATGCATTTCTAAGTTAATAAAACTGATTAACCGGCCAGTATGTGTAGTTTAAATACTTCGTAAAACACACAAAGATTACTAGAAATATGAAATTCAATTAATTAAGCGCTTATTATTTCAACTCCCAATTCATGTGCACACTCGATTCTCGGTTAAAAACATCTAGTAGCCGAATACGCAGAATTCAACTCAAATATTCGGGTACTCGATACCCTACATTGGATTTCCTTTAGAGTGTACGATGATCTAGCAAGTAAGAGCAAGACTATATTGGTATGTGTAGTCTTTATTTTGTCTAGAATACTACCTATTTGTTTGGCTGATTGATTACTATTTTGACAAACTATTCTAACAAAAGCTGATTACTTCTGCCTTTCACCTATCCATTTTTACTTATACCCAGGTAGAAAACATGATCCAAAATTTATTTTTAACAAAATGTCAACCAAAAATGGCGTGAAAATATCTCTCGCCTGTGACACTATTTTAAATGATAATGACGTCATAATTCAGAGAAACATGGCTGTTTATTTCAAAATTATTGATATCATCCTTATTTCAATAAACATGACGTCTTTTTACGTAGGACTAGGTCTCTATTTTTTGTATTAAGGAATAATTTCAGCAGCATCGTGTAAAACAAGTGTAATGGTTGACTTGACTAATTAAAAAATGTTAAGATAGTGACTGAAAAACAAAATAACCAGTAGTAAATAATGACAACGTATATGGGTCATATAGGTGACATTTTTGGTTGCATTGCTACCTGGGCAGGTCCAAAGCTGTATAATTTTTGGATTTAGTTGATTATTTTGTATACGACAGAAGCAAAGCTTTACTAGAATACTGGGTTAGCCCTTCAATGGAGACAACTACAATGTTATAAAATGTGTAAAACAAGCAGTGCTTCACATTTAGTTTCACAAAAACATGCTTTGCAGGGGAAAAAAAGCGTTCAAGATGTGTTCAAAACAATCAAACTTCATGCAGTTGTTCATTTCAGATGTTAAGAGTTTGTCATCCACAGATTTTTAACTACCTGTAACTGGTTGTTTATGCGTATCTGCATGGGGTGCTGTTTGAGGGTGTCTGAAAGCGGAGGTGTCAACTGCCACACTTATGGGTGTGGTTGCGTAAGGTTTTGGTTCCTGAAAGTGAAAACACAGGCAGTTGGTTTAAAAAAAAACAATACAGAAAACTCAAAACGTCGCCTCCGCTCACTTCCGCTCGTCTGCTTTTAAATTTTAGTTAATTCCGTTCAGTCACAAGCAGTTTTATTTCAACCTGATTTGTTAAGTTTTTGTTAACGTTTGTTTTTTTGAAGAACCACCAACCACCCATGGCATGAATTTCCACAAAGCAGCAGATAAGTTGTTAGTGGTAGTATTATTATTGAAAAGAGGTAGATAATTCGTGACGTGAATTTGTCGAGCAGTAACATTTCTCTTTCGCTGTTTGAAACAATCACAAAAATAGGGCATTTGAAAATGCATCCGAAAAATAACAGAGTTTTTACCTGAAAAGGTGGTGCCTGGCCAACAGCAGTGGGAGTGCCATAATTGCTCGTTGGTTGGTTAACAGGGCTGATTGCTCCAGAATGTCCGACTTGATTAAAAGTGGAATTCGATGAAGCGTAGCCTACAATAGCTTCCTTTGGCAGCGGGGCTCCTCTGACAAATTATGATAAATTGGAATGAGAACAGACTAAAGTCAGTATAAGCAACGCATAAAACCTGAATAATTTCATAAGAACTTAGCTAATATTTCTTCTCCCACGTGAATTACTAATTTTTCATAAAATTTGAGGAATTCCCTCACTTAGTTGATTAAGAAATCAAACAATAACCCTAATGTGTAAAGTAGTACGAACATATAGATTGTATTTGTGCTGGCCACATTCAGTTGGAAACAATGAGTATTATTCTCTGGCTTGCTTTATACACTCTAGACTCCACAACAGGTTTTAAGCATCGCGGGTATTTATGACACGTGACATTGTTATGGCAACTTACGGTGGAACAGTTAAGGGAATCAGGGTGTTAGGATGAGCCTGCTGACGGGACACTTGACGGGCATGAACATCACAGTACAACTTAGCATTGATGTTGTAATATCCTAAAAATAGGAAAAAGGCAATGACAGTTTGTATTTTAAACCAGAATTCAAGAATAGTTGTAGCAAACTACAATATTATTGGAAACATCTTATGCAATTTTTTTTCTTGTTTTATGACTGTGGGTGATTTTTTTCATGTGACAACTATGTTCAAAGATGATGTGATCATAAAATGCTACTCCCTGCAGCAAACTGTCTATAAACATTAATCATTTGTGATGTAACTGGCAGGCAAATTTATTAACATATTTTGATTTTATACTAAAAAAGTGCATTAGCCGAATGATATATAAGGGGCCATTCAAAAAAGACGTTCCCAAAATTCCTTCAAAAATGGACTATTCCTGTCCACATGGTGTCCATTTTGCCCAGACCTCCCTCCCCCACTTATGGACGACCTAATCTTTTTTTGAAAAGTAAGGCGTTCAGAAAATTTATTGGAACATACAAAAGCACATCCTATAAATTTCCAAGCACCCGCCTCGCTACTAATTCCCTGACATTTTTCCAGATATTCTGACTTTCCTGAGGTGGTGTCCATTTCTCCTTTCACTGATCTTTAAAACTTAATTAAACAGAAAATTCAAGAACTGAAAAATTCCATCATTAGTGAAAGTCCGCAATGGTTATCCCTCCCTCATCCTTTCGACATGGTGTCCACATGCCAGCAAACTTCCCCCTCCCCTCTTGAGGACATCCTTTTTGAATGGCCCTAAACTTAAAACTGGAGTTTTTTTTTTTTTTTTTTTGCTTAGTAATAAAATCTGAAAAATACTTACCAACATTCCTTAAGGATGCTCCGCACGTTGTGCACTTGAAGCAATCGGCATGCAGAGACTTATCCTTGATGCGTACAAACACACCGCTTTCAAATAAAATTACCATTTTAGTAATCCAATTTAGTAATCATTTTAAAATTAAAGAAACCTTTTAAAAATTGCAGACCTCTGTGCAAAATTGTAACACACATTAATTAGATTAGTATAGTCGAATGCTTAAAAAAATCCTGAAGACTTACACAATAAGCCGACCGCACTCGGCACATAAGTTATCTCCACCACTCTTAGGTGCTTCCGCCGCCTGCTCAGAAGGAGGAATCAGCTTAGGTGCTTCAACATGGCGAAGAGCTGCCATTCTCTGACTCGATACATCTGCTATTGAACAAAATGTGCTTGGTTAATATACGAAAAATACACGTATTAACTAGTTATAGTAAGGACAAACATGTAAGCTATGTGCACAATGAACGCATTGTCAGTTTCATAAAAAAAAATATCCCAAAGAAAATGTAAGTTTAATAAAAGCTGAATTAGTTCTAGCAGCCTTGAACACCGGTTAATGAAATGTATAACTAATTTAGCGTTGAATTAAGATGCAGATATTAATCAGAATTATTTATTCGCATGCTTGATGATAGACGTAGATAGTAAATCAAACAAGAACTAGTATGATCATGCTAACTATAGTAGTATATTTTAAATGCATGTTTAATATTCTGATATCTGCAAATACGAATACGTTTTATTTAATATAACTATGGCGTTTGCCAAATATTTTAATATTTGAATGAATTACAATAAATATTTATTTCGGGACAGCCACTCGATGTGGTCAATCATTTCTTATAAAGAAACCTGTTTTCCCGTTAAGGGGGATTACAACCCCTATCCCTTTCAATGTGTAAATTTGCAACAACACTCACAGACAAACAAAAAGAGATTAAATAAAAATAAAAATAAAAATTGTTTAAAATAGCTTCATGGATCAGCAAGTGCATCATATTGTTGTTGTTCATTTTAAACTGGTAGATTTTTTTAAATTAATTAACAAGTTTGAAAAATGTCCAATAATTTGCATTCTCATGCTGAACGTGCTGGCAGCATGTGCAAATTAACGTACATTTTTCCAACTTATTTATTAATTAAAAAAATCTAACAGTTCAAAGTGAACAACAACAATATGATGCACTTGCTGATCTATCAAGCTATTTTAAACAATTTTTATTTTTATTTAATCTCTTTTTGTTTAGCTGTGAGTGTCGTTGCAAATTTACCCATTGAAAGGGATAGGGTTGTAATCCACCTTAAGTGCTAATAATTCACGGTTGTTTTGGCATAAGAGTTTGCATATCATTAATTTTCATTTCAAATTGCAGTGCATTCTAAAATTTACCTAAAACATATATATAATTTGGAACGAATTTTATGGTTTGAAATGTTATGGAAAATTGCGCGTGAATTTTACTAGCCGTTTGTTTGTTGAATCAGTAATTTTTCTATTTTTCGAGAGCTATACGGGCCAAATATATCAGAAATACGCAGCACATGCTGCTTTTGCCTTGAATAATCAAGGTCAAAACCTCTGCCATTAGGATAAAATTAAGATTATGAGGTTGTTTTTGCCAACTGAAATAAACGGTATGACTGACTAGTCAAAATGTCTACTTCTACATATATATCTAACAGTGTATAGTTTGTCAAATTATATACATAGTAGCAAGCGCATTCGTCAATGTGATCTACTTTTCTATGTGGAAGATGCTGGTACGCTATTAATAAGCCTATGTAATATCCGAAACTGAATTCTAAACCCACGAGTGTATTAAGTGTAGACAGCTGATAGATACTGTGAAATTCCAGACACAAAATCATTGGAAGTCAATCGCTGGTGTTTACGCCAGTACAAAAGATATTTCATCCAGATATGTATATGTACATACATATCTGGATGAAATAGCTCCATATACGTATATAGAGCACACACTACGGGTTTAAAAGAGTTAAGAACTCCCTATAAAGCCTATAAATAGACATGCACAGCCAGCCTTTTTGTTTAGCCTATATACCATAACTAAATTCTAAGCAAAATGTCTATAGATTTTCCCCAACTACAACAAAAAACCTTTCGATGTTTTCCTTGGGCAGAGAGAAAGAGCTATAGCGAAAGATATCCAAGGCGGTTAAGCAGGCTTTAAAGAAAGAGGATAGGGCTATCAGAAAAGAAAATTGACCCTGCGAGGTTTGTGATCCTAAAGTCTGCAGAAAAAAAAGAAGAGAAAATAGAAGCGGTAGTGGAGTTAAGATTTGCACATGACAATTGTTCAACTTTCTTTGCACTCTATTCTAATTTTCTAAGGATTTTGTTTATACAAATTCGACCGATTTTAATTGAAGATTGTAGGTCTTGACATCACTTTTTCTAAATATTTGTTTTTAATAATTAATTCTGCCGAATAGTGAATACAATTCATAACCAATTGCAAAGTTAGTCGACGCATATCAAAGCATTGCAAAGGTTAGGACCCTTCATAAAGGATGTCCACGAAATCCTTAAAAATTTCGTCAACCCCTCTCTCACCCCATGCCCGTTTTACCCCAAACTCCCCACCTCCTTCCACCCCATCGTGGACATCCTTTATTTTTTTTAACTTAGGGTGTCCAGCAAAATTGTTGGAACGTACAAAGGCCCATCCGCTTAAATTTCTAAGCTCACGTGCGTCTCGCGGCCATGTTTTCCGATATTTTTCCATATTTTTCTCATTAACAGCTGACCTCGAAAATAAATTCCAGCATAAAACTGGTGTTAAGCACAAATTTAGACATTAATCCAGACTTTCATGAGGTTTTAAAAATTAAAGTACATTTGGGACTGTGGGGTAGTGTGGACATGTGCCGCCATTACCAGGTTTTCTGGACTGACGTCATTTGTCCGGTTTACGTTTTCGTCTGGCTAGTGAGAATACGGCATTAGTTCACCAAGATTTGTTGCTGCCCCTTTAATGTGGTCTTTCATGTAAGCTTATGTGTATGTATTGTTAGTCCTGTTTATTACATCAAGGGGGTCATTCGAGTGAAGCATCCAAAATCCTAAAAACGCTTATTGTATGTTGGGATATTTCAAATCCATTGATCAACTTTGCAATTGGAATGAATGGATATGGTCTCCAATTTTCAAGATAGGCTTAGGGGAACATTTCTATTTGTTAACTTTAAATGTGCACTCATACGTGTCGCTCTTCATACCGCCATAAGGAATTCTAGAATTTTCGAGTTTTTTGAGCACCTTATCTGATATCACATTTGATTATGTATGTGATGCCAAACTATTGGTTTCTTACTGAGCAACTGCCCAAGCAGGCTTCTGAATGTCCAAATGACGCCTGCTGCCCCTACGACTAGACCTGGGCCTTCGTGCGAATGTCATACCTTCGCCATCATCGACGGCCATTTGCAGAACTTTAAAAGATCGCGATTGGACATCTTGGGCACTGGATGAGCCCCTGAACTGCTCCTCTGGTTCTAAGATTTCTGTTCCCGGGGTCTCGGCTTCCTCGCAGACCATTCTGTACACCGCGGAGTCCTTGTTCACAGGCGGGTTGCTCTTCATGAAATTGAAACTGCACAAAGTGGGAGAAACGATATTGCCAAGTGTCAGGGTAGAGTAAACTCGATCGGCCACGATAAGCTCAATTAGGCATCCATTTGCGTGGATTATGTTTGTATATATAACCAAGATCACCGCAGAGATTCTGGTCTCGATGTCAACGTCTGGCATTCGTGTCAAACAAGTACATCGAACAATTATTATACATTCTAGTGTCATCTTGTATACATTTGATAATGCTAATACCACTATTCACAGTTAAAAAAATTCCGTAAAAGCTACAGAAAACTGCCAGCAGCAGAATTTAACGGGATAGATTCGTGAAATGTATGGATTTACGTAAACGTATTACCGTAATAATAAGCAAATACTTCGGTAAAAATAACTGGTTTATACTATATAATAATAGAATAACTCCACAATAGTCCTCTAGGTTTTTGTTTTCTACTTGCCACTAGAGGTTACGTTCAATTTTCCAATCATTTATGTTTTTTAAGTTGGCATTTGCTTGGCAACAATTGTGGAAAACATGGAAGTTCAGGTAAGTCAGCTGACCCAAGATTCGAACCCAGGTCTACCAATTGACAAGCTGATAGTATTTCACCTTCCCACCTTCCCACCTTGCTCAGTGACTCAACATTTCAGATTTTCAAGTAAATTTGGAAGGTTGCTTCGTTTTTGGATACATTTGAAGGAGATTTCTTGTATTGAAGCTGTAAAGGAATGCTGACACCGAAATTTTCTTTGTTCTTAATACCATATGACCTTGAATAGGTTTTATTTCTAAATAGAAGATACTAAATTAGGAAAGTTCCTTCTTCTTATGCTGGATGACAACCCTATCACTTTCAATGGGTAAAATTTTAAAACACAATCACAGCCAAACAAAAAGAGATTAAATAAAAATAAAAATGGTTTAAAATAGCTTGATAAATCAGCAATGGCATTACTTTATCGTTTTTCACTTTGAAATGGTAGTTTTTTTAAAAATTAATAAACAAGTTTGAAAAATGTCCATTAATTTGCACATTCTGCCAGCAGGTGGCAACATGAGAATGCAAATTAACGGACATTTTTCAAACTTGTTTATTAATTTTAAAAACTCTACCATTTTAAAGTGAAAAACGAAAAAGTAATACCATTGCTGATTTATCAAGCTATTTTAAACAATTTTTATATTTATTTAATCTCTTTTTGTTTGGCTGTGATTGTGTTTTAAAATGTCACCCAATGAAAGTGATAGGGTTGTGATTCACCTTAAATAAACTTAAAGGAAATTCATCTGTATTCATCCAGTTTACTGGGCATTTCTTTTAAATTTTACTCGACTTTTCCTGTAAAATTTACAGATTTTTTTAACTGTGCAGTGTATTGTATCTTAAAACGAGTAATTGGACATTTTTAATGTCAGATAACAAAATATAAATAATTTTAAAAATTCTGATCATTACAGAATGCGTTAAATTTACCCATGTATCAAAGCGCGAGGTTAAGGATGATATTTTTACTCATTAATTGCCATATAAAATTCTAAAAGCATTAATTCTGTCTTGAGAAATTTTACAATAACAACTTGACTATATTGGGACTTTAGTAGGTTTTCTAAACTATCATCCCACATCGAACAGGAATGCATTTACAATGCATTTGCAATGCATTGAAAATGCATATAGATTGAGACACCGAAAATGCATTTCTAAAAATGTATTTAAAAATGCGTTTGGAAATACATTTTGA